>CAUYRH010070589.1:0-20866 GCA_963574655.1 Perodicticus potto | reverse complement strand
GTAGAAATAGGCTCGGCGCCTGTGGCTCAAGCAGCTAAGGCACCAGCCCACGTACACCTGAGCTGGCAGGTTCGAATCCAGCCCAGGCCCACCAAACAACAATGATGGCTGCAACCAAAAAATGGCTGGGCATTGTGGCGGGCGCCTGTAGTCCCAACTACTTGGGAGGTGGGAGCAGGAGACTCACTTGAGCCCAGGAGTTGGAGGTTGTTGTGAGCTGTGATGCCATGGCACTCTACCCAGGGCGACAGCTTGAGGCTCTTTCTCAAAAAAACAAAACAAAATTATTTCTATTTTTATTTTTTTTTGAGACAGAGCCTCAAGCTGTTACCCTGGGTAGAGTGCCGTGGCATCACAACTCACAGTAACCTCCAACTCCTGGGCTCAAGTGAGTCTCCTGCTCCCACCTCCCAAGTAGTTGGGACTACAGGCGCCCACCACAATGCCCAGCCATTTTTTGGTTGCAGCCCTCATTGTTGTTTGGTGGGCCTGGGCTGGATTCGAACCTGCCAGTTCAGGTGTACGTGGGCTGGTGCCTTAGCTGCTTGAGCCACAGGCGCCGAGCCTATTTCTACTTTTATGGAAAGAAATTAATGTTTCTTTTTTTTTTTTAAACAGAGTCTCACTTTGTCAGCCTTGGTAGAGTACTGTGGTGTCATTGTTCATAGCAACCTCAAACTCTTGGGCTTAAGCGATTCTCGTGCCTCAGCCTCCCAAGTAGCTGGGACTACAGGCGCCCATCACAACACCCGGCTATTTTTTGGTCGTAGTTGTCATTGTTGTTTGGCAGGCCCGGGCTGGATTCGAACCTGCCAGCTCTGGTGTATATGGCTGGTACCTTAGCCGCTTGAGCTGCAGGCGCCAAGCCAGAAATAAATATTTTCTAGAGATAAGACTATTAGGAGTGATAGACTATAGGCACCTGAAAGAAAAATATGGACCCCCACTTTGGGTACAAATCAGAGGTGGAATTTATTTACTCCTGCGCAAGGGGCCACTGCTAAAAAAGCAAACGGCCCCAGAGAGAAAAGCAGGTAGCCTTTTATACCCTTTTCTTTGCCATGCAAGCAAGCAAAAACAAAAGCAAGATGTGGCTGTTAACTGGGGGAACAGGGTTACAGTCAGGGGGCTATAGCGTGGTGACTACATGGTGTATATCGTAAGGTTGGCACAGAAACAGCTTTGGAAATACAGTAGCCTGGGAACTTTGTACAGGTAATGTTTTCACCATTGTTTGCCCATTGCTGGGGGGTTGGGGTAAGTTTCTCATAATTGTGTTTAGCCATTGCTACCATTGCTAGGGAGTTGGGGGACTCAGAGAACTTCTCTGTTCTTTTCTGAAACCTACCTTTGAAATTAACCAGGGGGAGCATTTGGGGGACTAAAGCTACAACAAGCCGAGAAAAATGTGGGTTCTTTAGGGGGGCTGCTGTTTATCACAGGAGGTAATACTTCTATCACTGGGGGGCAATTATGAAATTCTGCCTCAATTCCACAAATCTTTCTCTCATATGAAAACCAACCTTAGTCACTAGGGGAAGAGCAGGAAACATTGCCAACAATAGGAGTCTGGCAAGATCCCCTGCTTCTGAAGAAGATAGAGAAGCATAAATCCTTGGCCCCTCAGAGGGTGACAGAATACACTAGGGCTCAGTGTCTTGAACTGAATCAAAGTGGAAGGTTGGATGGATACTGCTGGGAAACCCTCTCTTACTCAAGATGTCCTACAGATACAAGGAAGTATTTGGCTGCAATGGGGAATAAAAGGACAGAAATATTGAGAAAGCCCCACGTCTAAAGCTTGGGTGCACAGAGCCTGCCTAATACCAAGGCAGGACCAGGAGTATGGAGAACCCCTTGTTCCACTGTAGGCCAAGCACCGGTAACACCACCAGCCTACTAGTGGGGAGGAAAACAAGAGTGGAGAGAGATCCCTCTGTGACATAGGCATGGAAGCACTACTGAAAGTTGAGGGACACTGAGAAAAACTCTGCAGAACTCCAGGCCCCACAGTTAGACAATGTAAGTTCAATTGAAAGCATGCTGGAACTTTAAACCATAGGTTCTAGGGAGGTCAAAGAATTGAAAGACACACCACCAACATACAGCACTATAACAGAAAAGGGTGGGTCGAATAAGCTGCTCAGCTAGGACTACTACTTGTTAGAAGAACAACCAACTTCTGCCTCTCCTAGGAATAAGTACAGAAAAAAGCCTTGATTGCCACCTTGTCAGTAGTGACCACCTGCTTTCTGAGAGGCATCCTTTGAGCACACGGGGTACTCCAGCCAGAGTCTCAATTGAAACCTCTCTTCCAAGCGGACAGGACAACAGGATGAAATAGAAGAAGACACACCGTATGTTAAAACACTCAGGGTTTATTGAAAGACGTAAAAAAAGCTCTACAAAGTTAAGACAAGCTTAACCCTAGAGCGGTGGTAGAAACAGCTTACCACCTCTAGTACAACCTCTTACTTCATACATAGTCTATAAATTACATCTATGTTTAGTTCCTATTGTAACATTCTTAATCTCTACATCTTAATTTCTGGTAGGGGGTGGTCAGTGGTAGCCTATCTGATTTGTGGTTCCACCTGCTTGTCTCCATTCTTAGATGAGTTCCTCTGTATGTTGGAATTCCAATTTTTCTCTTGCTCTACCACTCTATACTTTGTTCTGTTAATTTTTAACTGTTTTTCATCAGGATTGTTTCTTCTTCTTCAAAGGTTCCCTTTCACAATCCCCTACCAGAGGAAATGAACAAAGGTGTGGTACAATGAAAGAAATAACAATAATAAAACTCAAACTGAGCTCAACTCCTAATTAGATTGACTCAACTTCCAAAACTATCAGCCTGACTGAAGAAGTGGCACATTTGTTTCTGGGCATCAGTATTATTTATCTCAATGTTTACTGTTCTCCCACATATGATGTCAATCATTCAATCAAAAATTATAAGACACCCATGAAAATTAAAAACCAAACAATCAAGTAGAGACAAAACAGAACCAGATTCAGATATGACTCATATGTTGGGCTATGATTACTATATTAAAGGAGCTAGTGGAAAAGTTGGACAACATGCATGAATACACTATTAAGAAATTTCAATAAAGAGATGAAAAAACAAATTTTTTTTGAGACAGAGTCTCACTATGTTATCCTGGATAGAGTGCTATGGCATCACAGCTCACAGCAACCTCAAACTCTTGGGCTAAAGCGATTCTCTTGCCTCAGCCTCCCAAGTAGCTGGGACCACAGGTGCCCACAACAACGCCCAGCTATTTTTTTTTTTTTTGGTTGTAGTTGTCATTGTTAGGCAGGCCTGGGCTGGATTTGAACCTGCCAGCTCCAGTGTATGTGATTGGCGCCCTAGCCGCTAAGCCACAAGCACCTAGCCAAGAGATGAAAATTATTAAAAAGTGAAATGGAAATGCTAGAAATTAAAAACACATTTTTAGAGATGAAGAAGTCCTTCGATGAGCCTGTGAGCAGAAGGGACATAGCTGAGGAAAGAACCAGTAAACTTGAATATAGGTGAATAAAAATTATCCAAACTAAAACCAAAAGAAAAAAAAAGAATTAAAACAAGAACAGTTCATCTAAAAGCTGTGAGAAAATAACAAGGTTTAATATACAGTATACTAGAATCCCAAAAGGAGAGAAGAAGAATTAGACAAGAAAATATTTGAAGATACAAAGTTGAGAATTTCTCCAAATCAATTAAAAACAAAAGCTGAGAAAATCTTGAAGACAGTCACAGAAAAATGATGTTACATAGAGAGAGATAGAGATAAAAATTTATAACACTCTTCTTGTCATAAACTATGTAGGCCAGAAGAGAATGGAGTGACATCTTTGAAGTAGTGAAATTAAAAAATGCTGTCAATACAGAATTCTATACCCAGCTATAATATCTTTCAAAAATAGAAGCAAATGTAGTTTTTTGTTCTGTTTCTGTAGACTTTCACTAAGAGAAATGTTAAAAGAAGTTTTTCACACAGAAGGCATGTTATAGCATATAGAAATTTGGATCTACACACAAGAATAAATAGCTCTAGCATTGATAAATGTTAAAATAAATAAATTTTTAAAATTATTTTAATCACTTAAAAAATAATTACCTAAAGCAAAACTAGTTGCAATACATGTGAGGTTTACATCATATTTAGAATTAAAATGTATGCCAACAGCACAACAAAGATGAAAGGAAAAAAATGGAAATGTACTATCATAAGGTTCTTACATCATGCATGAAGTGATTTAATAGTACATGAAATTAGACTGATAAATTTATGATGCATATTACAAACTTTAGAGCAACCACTAAAATCTTTTAAAAAGAGATATAGCTAATAAACTAATAGTAAAGATAAAATGGAATGATAAAATAATCTAAAAGATGGTAAGAATATAGGGGGAAAGAACAAAAACAAGTTAACAAGTAGAAAACAAGTTAAAAGATGGTAGATTTAAATGATTACATTAAATATAAATGAACTTAACATCCTAATTAAATAAGGAAGACCTTGTTAGATTGTTTAAACTTTTATTTGTATACCATCTCCAAGAAACCTACGTTAAATATACAGATAAAGGCAAAAGAAAAGGATGGGAAAAAATATGCCATACAAATACAAGAAAAAAAAAACTGAGTGGCTATATTCATAGCAGATACAGTAAACTCTAGAGTAAGAAATATTGCTAGGAATTCAGTGGGTCAGGGTGGGGCCTGAGAGCTTCTAACTAACTTCTTGGTCTAAGAACCACCTTGAACAAAAAGTGCTCTTAAACACTAGACACACACATAATTGGGCAGAATGAAAGCAGATAGAAGGATTCCAAGATCAAGTACTTTGGGAAATACATCTTATAAAATTATCTCTCTTTGATGTTCACAATGATGACTGGCATATTAAATACTTTGAAATTCCTTCAGTACAGAAACATGTAGTAGGCAACCCTGCATGGCCCTCAGTGATCCTTTCTACCTTCTAGTACGCATGCTCTTGTGCAGTCTCCTCCGTTTGAATGTGGGCTGGAAATACTGATTCACTTTTTATGAATAGTATATGGCGGAAGTGTGAGATGTCTCCTCCAATATTAGGTTATGAAAAAACTGTGACTTCCAACATGATTGCTCCTTCTCACTCTCTCTTGGATCACTTGCACTGGAGAAATTAGCTACCATGTTGTAAGGGGTCGCTGAGGAGAAACTCACGTGAGTGAGGGGATATTTGTCAATAAAGCCTTGAGAGGATTGCAGCTGTGGCTGACACCTTGATCGTGGCTTTGTGAAAGAGCCTGAGGCAAAACTGCCTACTTAAGTTGACCCTAGATTCCTGACCCTTAAAAACTGTGAGAAAATAAATGTTTAATATTTCTACCTACTAAGAATTAGAGTACTTTGTTAAGCAGCAATAGATAGCTTGTACAAAACTAGTCTAACTTTCCTACCCAGGGTTTTGACGAAAGGATTGGCTTAGTTTTACCCTACTGAGGCTATGTTGTTTCCATAATAATCATTCTTGGCATTGAGGAATTATAGGTGAAACATTTGGTTTATGCTTGTGCATACTAAAATTTAAGCCATAATAATAATTTTTTCCCAAATAAAATCTACCATTCCATGCACACAGTTTAGAAAATGCTACACTTAAAAAAAAAAAAGAAAAAAGAAAATGCTGCACTTATTCTTTAGTGAAGTCTTATTTCAGCATCTAATTTCAGCTATATAAAGAGCGTTAGAATGCTCAGGCCAGAGTGCTAAAGGTGTTACCAGGTGAATACTATGACTAAACTTCGTGATGACAAAAGGAGAAAGATTCAGGAGAGTGATGAGATTTAGAGACTCCTATGTGTTTTGACACCATTGTGTAACATTGCTTCCTTCTCATGAAAGCCAGATAGGATTAACAAACTGCAATTATTGCTTTCTTTTGTTTTCAAGCTACAACAAAATTTGTGCACTGCTTTTTTTTCAAGAGATGAACTATCTGATTAAACAAAACCCCAGAAAACCTACATAAAGAGGACACCTCTAAAATCTTCTGTTTAAATCTTGCTTTCTATGTTTCCTTTAGAAAATATGAATAGAAAAAGAAATTGATTTAGCGTGGTGAGAAAATCGTAGTCGTAGTCACCATTAAAATTTTCTAGATGGTATAAGGCAATTGTAACTAGATATTAGGACTAACCTATGTATTTCTATACCAAAAGAGATGATTTTTAAAAATATAACTCATCCCTTCTTTCAAGCAGTTGTACATTGCGCTTGCATATCTTATCTGTGGACTGCTGGTCAACATCCCACATCCATCTCTAAGACAGGATGAAACATACCTGCTTGAGGGATCTGGAGCTCATAGATAATAAAGAAGTCAGCATCCTTACCAAAATGGTAGCCACAGTGTGTGTAACAAGTAAGTGTTTAGCATTATAAATGCAGATTTTTAGGACATATCCTCCAGAGATTCTGATTGGGTTCATCTGGGATGGAAACTCAAAATGTACCTTTATAATTTGTACCCCAAGTAATTTAAAACATTAGGACCACAGACTGAACTTTGAGCTTTACAAGTTTCATGCTTGATAGTAAGGTATTGTTTTTGGCAATTTTGTAATCATAGATAAAATATTTTATGTGCATTTTTTGTGATTCATGTTGCTATAATATGACACTTAGTGACAAAAATATGTAATAATTTAAAAAATATTTCAGTGATCTAAATTCTTTTAAATATTTATTTTTATTGATATATAATAGATGTACACTTTGTCAGAGTATATGTGATAAGTTAATACATAAATATAACTTTTAAAATTAAATTGGTATAATGTTATCCATAACCTTGAATATTTGTCTTTTCTTTATGCTAGAGTCATTCGAATTATTCTTTATATTTCTATTTTGAAATATACAATAGATTACTGTAAACTGTAGTCACCCTACTGATTAATCAAACACTAAGTCTTATTTCTATCACATTATATATTTATACCCATCAATCAACACCTCTTAATACCCACTGTTCTGTTCTTGACCTCTGATAACCAACAATCTATTCTTTGTCTTCATTAGATTCACTTTGGTAGCTCCCATGTATAAACGAGAACACTTAATATTTGTCCTCTGTCCTTGGGTTATTTTATGTAACATAATGATGTCAAATTACATCCAGGTTGCTGCAAATGACAGGATTTCATTCCTTTTTATAGCTGAATAATATTCCAGTGTATGTATGAACCACATTTTCTTTATACATTCATTCATTGATGGGCACTTAAGTTAATCCCATAGTTTGGCTGTTGTGAATAAACACGTGAGTGCAGATATCTCTTCAATACATTATTTCCTTTCTTTTACATATATACCCAGCACTAGAATCACTAGATTATATGATAGTTCTATCGTTAGTTTTTCAAGGAATGTCCATAAAGTTTCTTATAAAGGCTATACTAATGCACATTGCCACCAACAGTGTACACATATCCTTGCCTAATAACTGTTTTCTCTTTTTGATAAAAGCCATTTTGGGCGGAGCCCATAGCTCAGCCACATACACTGAGGTTGGCAGGTTCGAACCCTGCCCAGGCCAGCTAAAGCGACAATGACAACCGCAACAAAAAAATAGTCAGGCGTTGTGGTGGGAGCCTGTAGTCCCAGCTACTTGGGAGTCTGAGGCAAGAGAATTGCTTAAGCCCAAGAATTTGAAGTTGCTGTGAGCTGTGATACCACGGTACTCTACCCAGGGCGACATAGTGAGACTCTGTCTCAAAAAAAAAAAAAAGCCATTTTAACTGAGATGGGATGGAATCTCACAGTGAAGCTATTAGGTCCTAGGAGAGTTTTTATTATGGTTTCAGTCTCACTACTTATTGGTTTGCTAAGGTTTTCTATTTCTTCATGGTTTAGTCTTGGTAGGTTGTATGTATCCAGGAATTTATCTATTTCTTCTAAGTATTCTAATTTGTTGGTGTGTATTTGTTTATAATAGTCTCTAATGATTCTTTGTATTCTGTGGTCTTAGTTGTTCTGTTTCCTTTTTCATTTCTGATTTTATCTATTTGTATCTTCTCTGTTTTCCTTTCTATATAAAGGTTTGTTGTTTATCTTTTTGAAAAGACAACTTTTCATTTCACTGATCTTCTGTATTTAAAAAAAAAACATTTATTTATTTAGGAAACAGGGTTTCCCTCTGTCACCCAGTCTGAAGTGTGCTGGTGCAATCATATCTCATTACAGGCTTGCATTCCTGGGCTCACACAGTCCTCTCCCTTGACCCTCTAAAGGAGCTAGGACTATAGGCCTTGACGCCCAGTAGATTTTTTATTTTTTATAGAGACATGGTATTGTTATGTTGCTCAGGCAGGTCTCAGACTCGTGGGCTCAAGCAATCCTCCTGCTTCACACTCCTCAAGTGCTGGGTATATAGGCGTGAGCCACAACACCCAGCCTGTATTTTTTTGTCTCAATTTCATTTCTGCTCTGATATTTTTTGTTTATGTATTTTTATATTTCCTATCTCTTTATATGTTGCTGTTGATATTGTTAGTTTTGATAGATTTGCCTTTTGGGCTCCATACTAATGAGTGGACTGCATATCACAATTATAGTATTAGAGTATTCCAGGTCTGTCCGGGTACTTAATTTTACCAGTGGGTTTTACCTTAAAATGTTTTCTTTTTGCATGTTAGTATTGTTTTCTTTCATACTGAATAAATTCTTTTGGCTTTTCTTATAACAAGAGTCTGGTGGTGGTAAGTTCTCTCAGCTTTTATTTGTCTGGCAAAAACGTTTTCTTTTCTTTACATTTGAAGGATAGTTTTGCTGGATCATATTCATTGATGGAAATTTCTTCTTTTCAGAAATTTGAAAATGTCATTATAATCCCTCGTAGCAAGTATGATTTGCCTTCTAGCAAGTCTGTTGCCAGACAAATTGGAACTCCTTTATACGTTATTTGATTCTTTTTCTCTTACTTCTTTTAGTATCCTTTCTTTGTCCTTGACTTCTGAGAATTTATAGGAAGATATAAGAACATGCTGTGGGGTAGTCTTATTTGTGTCATATCTCTTTGGTGTTCTCTGATCTTCCTGGATATTTATCTTTCTCAAGTTTTGGAAAGTTTTCTGTTATTATTTCTTCAAATAAGCTTTCTGTCTGTTGCTTTTGCTCAGCTCCCTCTTAAGCACCCATAATTTTTAGATTTGACCTTTTGAGATAATTTTCTGTGTCTGGTAGGCAATTTTTTCATTCTTTCTTCTCCTCTGTATGTTTTCAAATAGTCTGTCTTTGAGCTTCTGATCATTTCCTTTGCTTGATTTATTCTGCTATTCAGAGCCTCCAGTGGATTTTTCAATTCAGCAAATGTATTTCTCAGTTCCAAGATTTCTGTTTTATTTTTTAAATTATTTCAATTAACTTCTCTGATAAATTTCTGATTGCCATTCTATATTATCTTGGAGATCACTGAGTTTCTTTAAAACTGCTGTTTTGAATTCTTGGTCAGAGAGTTTATATAAATTGTTGTCTTATTAGGGTGAGTCACTGTTTCCTTATTTTGTCTGTTTGAAAAGGTCACGGTTCCCTGTTTGCTATTGTTCCTTATGGATATACATTTATATCTTTTCACTGAAGGATTTTTTATTTATTATAGTCTTCTCTGGCTTTGGTTTTGGTTTTTATTGGATATGTTTGCTTAGAGATTCTTTGTTATTTACCTGTTGATTTTCTTTCCTTCTTCCTTCCTTCCTTTCCTTCTCTCTCTCCTTCCTTCCTTCCTTCCTTCCTTCCTTCCTTCCTTCCTTCCTTCCTTCCTTCCTTCCTTCTTTTTCTTCCTGTTATGTTGCTGCCTCCTTTGCGGCGCTAGATGGAGCCGTGAGCCCAGGTTTGCCTCAGTACTAGTAATCAGTCAGAGTGCCACGTATCCCAAATGGTGGAGGTTCCAAAGGGGATATCCCAGTAGTGTGGGAAGGCTGGCTAGGGGTTGTGCCCTCGGAACCCATGGAAGGAACCTCCTATAGCATAGTGCTGATAAATAGCAACTGTGATTTGGTGTCTATTACAAAGCACAGTTTGCAGGGCTGGGGTTGGTAGTTCAGCCTCCCCACTTTGTCTCTGGCTGTCCTCAAGAGATATTTCTCCCTTAGGAACTCTTGATGTTTCTCAGAGGTTGAGGCAGGGACACAGCTTCTGCCAAAGGACTCAAGTTGATAGGGAAAGTGGTGTCCACTTCAATCTCACTTTTTGCAGTATAGAAACCATGAGTTGGGGGTAAATTTTTCTGTACACTTGGTGCCAGGCAAATGGTGCGGTGAGGCAATCCAGATTGTCTGATTCTCTTACCATCTGCTTGGAGTTTTTTAAATTCTCTGTGGCTCTGGAAACTGTCTCATCCTTGTATTTGACTTCTTTAATATTGCAGGTGATAATCTCCATACTGTGTAATTGTTTTTGGTGTTCAGTGGCAGGGGAGTAAAGCCAGTTTTTTTCTATGCTGCCATTTTGGAACCAGAAGTCTCCTAAATTTGTTAATTCTATTAAACTATTTCCATGTGGTGTGAAAAAGATGATAATTCAATCAAATTCAGCCTCTGCATTTTTATTTCTAGACTTCTTGCTCTTTATAATTAATTAATTTTCCATAACTATCATGGGGCTATAATCAGTCACTATGAATCAGAAGTAAAATTCAGCTCATGTTAGAAATTATTTAAGAGGTTTCACTTAGTTTCTAGGTAGAACATTTCATTAAATGAGTTAGAAGAATTTAGGCAAAGTTTTACTACTTTGTGTACTTTCATAAAGAACAATTTAATCTGTTACTGCAATGATATCAGTCAATACCTTAAATATTACAGATTATATGTCATCATTTGTTTCTTTAAAAAAAAACACTTTTAGAATTTTACACATTAAGGAAAGAAACAAACTGTCCAAGACTACTACATGCAAAAAAAGAAGAAAGAAGAAAAATATAGGAGTTGACTTGTTGGATTATGTTTTCTTAGTATTTTCATTTAAGAAATTTTTTGAAATTGACTTACTATATACTAATTTAGTAATTTTAATAATAATTAAGTCATGTCAAAACTAAGAGAGTTTTTTCAGTACAAATAAATGATATTGCAAAGGATTAGAACAAATATAATCTATTAAGAAATAGGTTATATGTCCTCTATAATAAATTGCTAAAGCCCTTGGTAAAAAAAAAAATTGGTTAAATTCCTGTAAATATGTGAGATATGTGGAATTCTTTAAAGTAGTGGTTCTCAAATTATGGTGTGAATGAGCTTCCCATCTCTAAAGATTCTTATTCAGGGGGTCTGATAAATGGCCTGGGAGACTACATTTGTGATTCTGAGGCAAATAGTCTTTTGAAAATACTGTATTAGTTCTGGGGGAAAAAATGCTCACAAGTGAATGGTAATTAGTGAACTATAGCGAGAGAGTAATATCTATGGGAGAAAATAGTGCAATTGGCTAATCTGAAAAAAGAAAGGTTAAATGGCTACAGCTTTCTAAGACTGCATTTAAGGGAAGGAAGATATAGGAAACAAATCACCAGTTATTTACATTTACATTTTTGAAGAAAAAAAGAAAAAGATTTAAATTGTAGTTAGTATGTTTAGGATTGCACTATAAATAAATTTTCCCAGCATGGGATCCTGGTTTACTTTTTGCCTGGACACTGTCCAATCCTGCCACTCCACTTGATTCCTAAGGAGCCTCTGCCAAAGGTTTCTTTGCAATCAACACACCCTTAGGAAGTATTTTTCTTAATCAGCTGTTCTCTATAATCTAGTTGTGCTTTCATTTTTTCCCCCCCACTGAGGTAATTTCTTTTTAAATGATTTATAGTGAGAGAAGGTCAATTATATATCAAAGATGCTTTTGTACAAACAGCAGATATCCTTTTAGTTTCATTCCTTTAGCTGCCTTTGTTAACCAGCATTTGGTAATGAAAAAGATTTGTGTATGATTCAGGAGCCTTTAATTCATTTTAAACAGGGATTTTCTCTTCTAGCTTTCAGTTCCTGATCATGCTCTGCAGAACATCCCCAGAAATCACAGTGTATCCAGAAAATTCTTTAATCTATTTTTTTTTCATGTGTTTTTGGAACAAGCTCAATTATTTTTAAAAAGGGGTGGGTGGAGGTTGGGGAATGAAGATAAATATAACAGTCTCAGATTTTCTTCTTCTGTTTGTATGTTCTCTCTCTCCCTCCCTCCCCCCCTTCCTCTTTCCTCCCCTCCCTCACCCCCACCTTTTCATTTCTTTTTTAAAGTCAGATCTCTATAGCCTCTATTTTCAATATTGCTGTCTCTTTATATTCTATAATGTCTAAAGTCAAGTGTATTATGGAATTATTTTTACATATTTTCACTCATTTTTTCTAGTATGCTTTTGCTGGTCACGGGAGTAGAATCTCAGAGAAAATGAAAGCAGTATTGGGAAGAAATTTATAATCTAGATACTCCTAATATTTCATTTTATGAAGAAAACAGGCATAAGATAATCTATCTGTTCTGAACTGTTTCTATAACAAAAATTATAATTTCTGGATTAATCATGTTTCAAAAGAGAGTATTGAAAGTGGAATGTATTAATAATTCATCTAATATACAGTTGGCCCTTTGTATGCATGGTTTCCACATCTGTGAATTCAACCAACCATAGATATAAGATATTTTTTAAAAAATAAGATAAAATGCTCAGGTATGGTGGGTCATCCCTGTAATTGAAGAAATTTGGAAAGCTAAGGTGGGAGGGAGGCTTGAGGCCAGGTGTTGGAGACTAGCCTGGGCAAAAGTGAAACCCTGTCTCCACTAAAAATAGAAAAATTAGCAAAGCACAGGCCTGTAGTCCCAGCTATTTGGGAGGCTGAGGTGGGAGAATCATTTGAACTCAGGGAGTTTGAGGTTGCAGTGAGCTCTGATAACACCACTACACTCTAGACCCCCACTCAAAAAAAAAAACAAAACAGATGGTTGCATCTGTACTGAACATGTACAGGCTTTATTTCTTGTCATTTCCTAAACAATACAATGTAACAACTACTTACATAGCATTTACGTTGCATTAGGTATTATAAGGAATCTAGAAATCATTTAAAGTATATGGGAGGATGTGCACAGGTTAAACACAAATACATTTTATATAAGGGAGTTACACATTATGGATTTTAGTATTCTCTGGGGTCCTGGAATCGGTCTCCCACAGACATGGAGGGATGACTATACTTCAAATTTTTGCTTATGTTATTAATCATATTTATATCCATCTACATGAAATTAAATATATTTTTGCTTACACTAAGCAAAGTCTTCAAAATTAGATGAAAAAGAATAATTATTATTTAGTACATTTGGGTTACTAACCCTCTCCTCACTCTGTTATATTTGCTGTGATTTACAGGCCCTTCCTTATCAACAGAGTCAAAAAGTCTACCTGGATTATCAAGATGTGTATTAGCTAGGATGTTTACCACCACACTAAAAATGTTTTTAAAACAATGAAACATTCATTATGTCACATGGCAGACTAATTCCAAAGTTAAACATGCTATCAAGTACTCAGAGTTTTCACTTTCTCCCTGCCCCCACTCCGCCCCCACCCCCAAGATTATTGGACTTTGTGCTAAAGATCCTTAAGGTTTTCTCTTCGTAAGTAAAAAGGACTGTCCTTGTGGCTGACACTGGATCCTCAGATAACCTTGACCAAATACAAGGAGGGACTATTGTTCCTTCCAGCTCTTGAATATGGAAGCTTCCCACCTCACCTACCCTGGCTAAAAGTGGTGGAGTGTCTGGCATTTTAATCTTCTATAGTGGAAGGTGGTTTCATAGAAGACAAAAACTAGAATAGCAATAGACAGGGGGAAAATCACTATGGTGATATTTTTGACAGTTCCCAAATGCCTTCACAAATGTGTGAAAAGGTAATCTGAAATTTTATGATGACTTAATAAATGACTTTTATTCAGTATTCTAAACTTTGACAAATCTGTTTTCTATTTTGAAATAGACATATTGACTGAAAATGGGAGATGCTTCTATACCAATTAGGGATTTTTCCTCTATTGATCTTGTTGAGTAGCTGGATATAACACCTTTATTCTAAATCGTTCAATTTCCTAAATAGCAAATATTTTTTATTATAATAAAAGAGAAGAAAAATTAGACAAAGGTGAGGTATAATAAGGAAAGTAAGGGAAAAATAATAGGAGTGGTAGGAAAAAGCAAAAAATAAAATAATACAAGAGAGGTGGAGTAGAATGAGGCGTGACTAATCTGGATGGTCCAGCGTGAGAGAGTTCAGTTAACTAGGTCACTTGCCTCTGGGATGACGGACAGGGTAAGCTAGGCGTCCTCAAAATTTTTAAACAGGAGACCAATTCACTGTCCCTCAGACCATTGGAGGGCCGGACTATAGTTTAAAAAAAAAAAAAACAAAACCATGAACAAATTCCTATACACACTGCACATATCTTATTTTGAAGTAAAAAAAACAAAACGGGAACAAATACAATTTTTTTTTTTTTTTTGAGACAGAGCCTCAAGCTGTGACCCTGGATAGAGTGCCGTGGCATCACAGCTCACAGCAACCTCCAATTCCTGGGCTCAAGAGAGTCTCCTGCCTCTGCCTCCCAAGTAGCTGGGACTACAGGCGCCCGCCACAACGACCATCCATTTTTTGGTTGCAGCCGTCATTGTTGTTTGGCGGGCCGGGGCTGGATTTGAACCCGCCAGCTCAGGTGTACGTGGCTGGCACCTTAGCCCACTGAGCCACAGGCGCCGAGCCCAAATACAATATTTAAAATGAAGAACAAATAAAGTTAAATCAAGAAACTTACCAGTATTTCAATGGGAA
This sequence comes from Perodicticus potto, assembly GCA_963574655.1. Lineage (NCBI taxonomy): Eukaryota > Metazoa > Chordata > Mammalia > Primates > Lorisidae > Perodicticus > Perodicticus potto. Next base: position 5,990 of record CAUYRH010070589.1, on the reverse strand, counting down.
CTATGGGCCTGCTTTTGGCTAATGAGATGGTCATTGTCCAGTTCCATATTTGTCACTGCTAGTCGTAACAAGTGATGTAAGTGTGCATCAGTTAGCCTAGATCTGGTTGGAGATTTCAGATGTTTCATTCTGGAAAAAGTCTGTTCACAGACATAAGTGCTGCCTAAGATGAGTGCCATTTTGAGTGCATGGTTCCTGAGATTAGGATATGTCTCAGAGGGGAGAGATGCATAGAAATTAGGCAGGCTGCTTGACTTGAATGAGTCTTTCAGAGAGTCACAATTTTTATTTTTTATTTTTTTAAATTAAGGACAGTTTTCTTTAATTATAGTTCTTAGTTGTTTTGCTTTTATTCTTCAGAGATTCTGGTTACCTGTGGTTGAATCTTCTTTGTCCATCTTCAGTATTTGTCACTTTTTCTCAAATTTTTTTTTTTTTTTTTTTGTAGAGATAGAGTCTCACTCTATGGCCCTCAGTAGAGGGCCATGGCATCAAACAGCTCACAGCAACCTCCAGGTCTTGGGCTTAGGCGATTCTCTTGCCTCAGCCTCCCGAGTAGCTGGGACTACAGGCAGCTCAAATGTTTTTTTATCTTTTTTCTTCTTGATTTAAAAATGTTCTCTTCTTTTTAAATCTTGTATTTCTCCTAAGGCAAAATCTGTTTTTATTTTTTTGCTTTTCTGTTTCTTCTAGCTTAGTTTCATTTCTGAAATGAGTTTTTAAAAAGTTCTCATTGTCTCCTGAGTTCTGCCACCTCATTTCTGAGTTTTAAAAATTTGGATTAATGTTTTCTTTTTTTCTTTCCTTTCCTTCTCTTTTCTTTTCTCCTTCCTTCCTTCCTTTCTTCCCTCCCTTCTTCCTTCTTTCCTTTTTTTTTTTGAGACTCAGTCTCACTCTGTCACCCCAGATAGAGTGGAGTGGCGTCATAGCTCACAGCAACCTCAAACTCGTGGGCTCAAGTGATCCTCTTACCTCAGCCTCCCAAGTAGCTGGGACTACAGGTATCCACCACAAGGCCCAGTTAGTTTTGCTATTTTTAGTAGAGACATGGTCTTCCTCTTGTTCAGGCTGGTCTCACACTCCTGAGCTCAAGCAATCCACCCTCCCCAGCCACCCAAAGGGCTAGGATTATAGGTGTGAGCCACCTCACCTGGCCTAAATGTGTTTTAGCTTCTTTTTTCTTTCTTTCTTTCTTTTTTTTTTTTGAGACAGAGTCTTACTATGTCACCCTCGGCAGAGTGCCATGGCGTCACAACTCATAGCTACCTCCAACTCTTGGGCTTAAGCTATTTTCTGGCCTCAGCCTCTCAAGTAGCTGGGACTACAGGTGCCTGCCACAACACCTAGCAATTTTTTTTGTTGTAGTTGTCATTGTTGTTTTGGCAAGCTTGGGCTGGGTTCGAAGCTGCCAGCCCAGGTGTATGTGGCTGGAGCCCTAACTGCTGAGCTATAGGCATTGAACCTATTTTAGCTTCTTTTGAAGTAGAAAGCTTTCTCTTGGATTTATTCTGTGTGTCTTTCTGGTATAGAGATATTATTCTGCTCTTTGATTTTTTTCTTTTTTTCTGCAAGGGATTTGGCCACAATACTTTTCTATTTCTTATTTTTTTTTTTTTGAGACAGAGACTCAAGCTATCACCCTGGATAGAGTGCTGTGGCATCACAGCTCACAGCAACCTCCAATTCCTGGGCTCAAGCGAGTCTCTTGCCTCCACCTCCCAAGTAGCTGGGATTACAGGCGCCCGCCACAACACCCGGCCTTTTTTTTTTTTTTTTTTTTGGTTGCAGCCGTCATTGTTGTTTGGCTGCTGGGGCTGAATTCAAACCCGCCAGCTCAGGTGTATGTGGTTGGCGCCTTAGCCCGTTGAGCCACGGGGCCGAGCCTCTATTTCTTATTTTTATGTGAAAATGTTTTTCCTGAATTTTTAGTAGGATACATGATTTAGAGGCAGCTTTTCTAACTTCACAAATTCCTTTTTATGTTATTTTTATAAGTACTAAAAAGTATCAACTTGCTTTAAGAGATTTCCTGGTTCTATTTCCTTCTTCCACTTCTATTGGGCCCTCCTTTATTCATTGTTCTGTTGTCCATCCAACTCAATTTTGAGTCCACTTAGCATTTCTCTTCAATGTGGCACTCTGTCCTGGAAGGGAGTTGTGGCAGGCCAGTTTCCAAAGTGAGTTCATAAGGTCTACATTGCTTATGCACCTTCAGTCTCCGTGACACACCTGTTGTACTCATAATCTATGGATTCAGCAAAACCTGTCCCTTTGCCTCCCAGTAAATACTCATTACTAATTTGGGCTTCTCCTTTTCTCAAGTCTGTCAAATTCTGTCAAGCTTCATTGCTTCTCTTTGCTTCCTCTTGCTCAGATGCTGGTACAGTTCAGATCTCTGGCTGTTTGTGGTTTGTTCTCATTGCTTGTACTTTGAAGTTTGTGTGGATGCCTTTTAACCTAGTATCACTGTAAATGTCTATGGGTATTTGATTTTAAATAGTTACTGTGTGCATTTTTATGCTGAGATTCGCTTTTAAAAATATGTTGCTGCCACTGTCACCTTTCCTAGAACCCACTGAGTAGATTTAAAATATTCTCTTCTCTAAGTAGAATCTCATTTTCAAAAGAATTGGAAATGATAAATTGCTGTTATCTTCCTAAGCTTTAATAATTTTATTATAACTTTAGCAGAGTTTATAAAACCCCCTAAGACCTATATAGCATTGTGGGGGTTTTTTTTGTTATTGTTGTTGTTACAGTTTAGCTGGGTCTGGGTTCCAACCCACCACCCTCGGTATTTGGGGTCAGCACCCTACTCACTGAGCCACCGCCATCACCCAGCATTGTGTTTTTTTCAGTATGCTTCTGGTATAATTAAAGAGAAAAAATTTCTGTTTCCTAGCCCCAGTTAAAAAAAAAATAAGATATTACAAGTATTAATGGAAACCAAGTTTACATAAAACTTTTTTACAAAGCAGCTCATAATGGCTCAGCAGCTGTAGCTCAAGTGGCTAGGGCACCAGCCATATACATCGGAGTTGGCGGGTTTGAATCCAGCCCAGGCCTGCCAAACAACAACGACAACTTCAACCACAAAGTAGCTGGGTGTTGTGGCAGGCACCTGAAATCCCAGCTACTTGGGAGGCTGAGGCAAGAGAATAACTTAAGCCCAAGAATTGGAGGTTGCTGTGAGTTGTGATGCCATGGCACTTTATCCAGGGTGACAGCTTGAGACTCTGTCTCAAAAAAAAAAAAAAAAAAAAAAAGCAGCTTGTGGTGGTACCTGTGGCTCAGTGGGTAGGGCGCTGGCCCCATATACCGAGTGTGGTGAGTTCAAACTGGGCCCCGGCCAAACTGCAAACAACAACAAAGAAATAGCCAGGTGTTGTGATAGGCATCTATAGTCCCAGCTACTCGGGAGGCTGAGGCAAGAGAATTGCCTAAGCCCAGGAGCTGGAGGTTGCTGTGAGCACGCTACCAAGGGCGATAGAGTGAGACTCTGTCTCTACAAAAAAAAAAAAAAGGCAGCTCATAAGCTGAATATTATTAACATAAAATAATGATCCTTATTGTTGTATAAGTGGAGTTCTATTTACACAGTGTTATATATTACTCATTTAATCTTCCAAATAACCCTCTTACGGAGAAATTGTTATTATGAGTCCCTTCTTCAGAAGAAGAAATTGAGCTTCGAGGACTTGAATGATGTAAGATTGCAGTAGGTAGGACTCTTACTGCCTCTCTGTATCTTTGTTAAGTGCTTACTCTTCCACCAAGAGCTCAGCTTTGGTGAGACAGCACGAGGGAGGCTGCGGAAACCCGCCCAGCCAGCTCCATCAGTCACAAATTCCCTCAGGGTCTGTAGGGTGATGGGTGGTGCAGGTGGATCACTCTCAGCCTCGTCTGGCACCTGAATGCCTGTGACAGAAGTGGCATTTGAACTTGGGTTTTCTGACTCTAGATCTTATGGTTTGTTTTTTCTTGCTAGGTGAGGCCCCCTTCAGCAGTGAGTTTGTATGGCCTGTGGGCCCGAGCAGCGCCAGCTGGCATCACTATGCCTGTGTGTCAGTGGACTTAGTAGCTTCTGTTCACGGTAGGTGGGAGAGGATGATGTCAGAGCATTTCTGGTGATGGTGGAAGTGTTTCTCAAATGCTTGTTGCTGAGTGCTCTGGGTAGCAGACAGGAGGACCTTGTTCTATTATCTCCAGGGACCCTCTTACTATATTGTAGTATTTCATCTTAAAATTTATGCAAATTTTGAAATCTATTTTGTAACATATCTGTACTATTTGAATACAAACGGAATATTTTACACTACTTGCCAGCAGGTAAAACTGTTCTTACAAGGAGCGATAGAATGTTTATTTAGGGACTTTTTGTACTTTCTGGCCTATGTGACCCAACATGACAGGAAGTGGACAAAAGCAGGCGGCAGCCCCATCATGGGTCTCACTTTATTCTGTAGAAACTGAGCAGTCACTAGAAAAGAAAGTAAACTGATCAGTTGTGTGTTTTAGATGAAGGACTTTTGAACTTCCTTGAACATCATCTATTATTAAGAGACACATTATAAAAGGCAATTTATACACACATTATATATGCATGCATATGAATGTATACATATATATAAAGTGAAAATATAATGAAACTTTACTTACCTTTATATTTTCCACTCTATTTCATCTAGAAAAGTTAATGCAATTCACTAAATTGTTCACACCACCCCTAATAGGTTGCGCCTCCCAATTTTTTAGGACTTTGGTGGCAGTATGAACGAAGAATGGTTGAAGGGAGACTTCAATGGTTGAAGGTAAGATAATTCAAAGGGCATATGGGCTACAATAATTAGAATATAAAGCAAGGCAGTGGCAGTAGGGTAGAGCTGAACTCCACAGAAACTGGTTACCAATTGCCCAGGAAGAGAATTTGGGGTTTCTGGAGTGAGTGTATGGCCATTCTATTCACCGAGGCTAGGAAAGTAGAAAATACAAGTTTAGAAAGAAAGGCAATTGAATTCCATTTGGAAGCAATTTTGCACTTGTATCTACAAGACACCTAATAGGCGTCTGGATAGGAGAGTTGGAGTCCACAAAGATGTGAGCAGAAGAGAAAGATCTGGGATGCTTGAACACGAGTCCAAATTAAAGGCAAGGGAATGGGAGTGAGATTGCCAGGGTAGGTGTAGAGTCAAGGCCCAAGAAGGCCCAGGAGAGAACTGAAGAACACCTTCATTTAAGTAGAGGAAGAAAAAGAAACCTACAAACCTACAACCTCAATCCTTCCTGAAGAGAAAATCAGGAGAGTAGTGTCATTTAAGCAAAAGGAAGAGGACTTTTCAAAGAGAGAGTAGTCAGTAGTGTCCCAGGCAGGAGGAAAGTCTAGAAAGATGAGATTTAGCAATATTATAGCCCGAGAGTTAGCAAGAAAATGAGGCGGTGATTTAGGCAAGCAGTTGTGAAAGGAAGGATTGTAAAAAGTAACAGTTATGTCCTGGGACGTGGGTGGAGAGATATACCCCTGACAGAGTGATCAGAGGGAGGTGAGGTGTGGCTGCTCCAGGAAGGCAGCTGGCAGTCTGGAAATCAGTCAGCCAATGAAGAACTGCATCTTTGCTCTGGGAGTCAAAGGGAGGTTGGCGGTTTCTGAAAAGGAGGATGGTGTGAGTGAAGCAGGAGTTCAGTACTAAGAAGGTAGCTGTTGGAGGAAGGTCTCTATCCAGGCCTATGATTGAGGTACAGGGATTAAGGCTGGTACCAGCCCTAGTGTACACGATACAGCCCAGACTCAGGACATAAGCCAGAGGGCCATTTGTAAGTACTGACAAGCAAGTTCAGGGAAAAATGAGAAATCAAGTGACTTTATTGCCAAGTTTTAGAGTTTTCAAATAAAAATGGCTCCCATTTCCCCAGCCTGCAGAGGAGTATTGATTTAAGCTTTAAGCCTACAGGTGGGAGTCAAGCAGTCCCTGACACTGGACAGAAATGCCTCA
>CAUYRH010070588.1:0-13841 GCA_963574655.1 Perodicticus potto | reverse complement strand
GCTGTCACCCTGGATAGAGTGCTGTGGCATCACAGCTCACAGCAACCCCCAATTCCTGGGCTCAAGCGAGTCTCCTGCCTCTGCCTCCCAAGTAGCTGGGACTACAGGCACCCGCCACAACGCCCGGCCATTTTTTGGTTGCAGCCGTCATTGTTGTTTGGCAGGCCCGGGCTGGATTAGAACCCGCCAGCTCAGGTGTACGTGGCTGGCACCTTAGCCCGTTGAGCCACAGGTGCTGAGCTATATAATGTTTGTATTTTAATGAGGATTACATTGAATCTATAGATTGCTTTGGGTAGAATGGACATTTTAACAATGTTGATTCTTCCCAGCCAAGAGCATGGTTAAATATAACTTTTATATGCACTAGGAAACCAGAAAAATAATGTGACTAGCTTTATATTCAATATTCACTTTATTGTGGTCATCTGGAATGGAACCTGCAATCTGTCTAAGGTATGACTGTATGTGGCCTTAACTATTCACTGAGTTGCTTCAATGTGAAACGTAAAGTGAATGCAGTGCCTTAGAGACTCCCAATTGTGTTTACTTCTTTTCAGAGCCTTAATCTATGAGTTTAGGGAATTTAACCAGGAATTAAGTAGAGCCTGGCATGCCAACTATCTTTGCTAAGGACATGGATCACAGACTTGCAGATTGTGAACATGTCAAGGATTAATATCAGAGAGTAGAGTCCCCAGATAGACATACTGGAAGAGAGAGATAAGATGATTGCTGATGTTTATCGAGTCCTTATATGGACATGTTTTTAGCTCTTTACCTACGTATTATCTCCTTTAATCTTCAAGTTTGTATATTATGGGACCTTTATGCAGGGGAGAAAAATGATGCTTTACAAGGCTCAAAAAAATTTGCCCAAGGTCACACAGCTAATATGTGGTAAATCTGAGATGTTTCCCCATTTTACTACTCCACTCGTGAGAAATAAAAGATAAAGGCAGTCTTACTTAGCATGGTAGTACATTTTTATGGTCAGACCATGACCATGCAAGCTGAAACTATGCAAAGCAAGCTTAAGAATCAATGGAGAAAATTATGATTGTCCCAAGACTTTAAAAAATTTCTGTCTGTTGTCCAAGCTACTTGGGAGGCTAAGAGAGAAAGATTGCTTAAGCCCAGGAGCTTGAGATCAGCCTTGAGACATAGGGACACGCTGTGTCTTAAAAAAAAAACCATATTTTTTAATCAAAACATTAAAAACTGTCTTCCTGTCTGTTATAAATACATACAAAAATGAAAGGAAGAAATATTTAGTACTCCATAATTTAAAACACTGGAAACAATGAGAAGTGTTTTGTTTCTTTGTAAAAAAGTGTCTCAACTGTGAATATATTGAAAACTATTGCATTGTATGTTTTAAATGGGTGAATTGTATGGTACATGAACCTCAATAAAGCTGTGAAAAAAATGAACCTATCAAAAGTAATTTGAACAATGCTACAGTGCTTGCCTTCTTGTTCTTCTTGTATAATTTAAAATATGGAGCAAGCATCTTTTCTATGTCTTGGTGAATTGTCATATTTCTTTTTAAGTTTGGATCAGCTGCCAACATTTTATTCTTTGCACTTTGAACGTTGTGAAATATCTCAGAGTTCCTTCAATGTGAAATTTTTTTTGGCCAGCGTCACTTCCTCTGGGAAAGCTTCATCCTTTTCATCATAGCCTCTTTCCTCATTTATGTTGATAAGTTCACCCTCACCAAGTTCCTCTAGCTACTTATCTACAGTGTCTTGAATGATGGCAGTGTTAGCATTCCCACAGTTACCTATTTCTTCTAGAACTCCATTTATGTTCGATCCCAATTTCACTTCCAGTGTTATCACTTTTTGTTTCTTTGTTAGCCAATTCCTTCTTTCAAGTTTCCATTTTTATAGAGTGACACATGGGCTTACCACTGGGAAACGAAGAGGCAACACAGTCACATACTTTGCTGTCTGTGTGTGAATTGAATAACAGATTCACAGTGACCAGTCACTGACAGGCTTTGGAAGAAATGTCATGATTTGTCACTAATCCTGATGCCCATCTGTCATTTATGCAGTGATCTAAGGACTGAAGAGCTAGCAGCAGAGTTTGTACTTTATGTCATTGCTCAGAATTATGCCATAGCAACTGAAATTAGAGCTGTTTTGTTGAGGGACTGGTATTATTATTATTCCATTTAATAGTGTTGATCAAAATTCATGCATGCTAAAATGGTACAAAAGGAGTACTACCTCTGCGTATATATGAGTGTGTGCGTTCATGGGAGTGTGAGTATGTAATGTATTCTAAAGGCTTTGTTGTTATTCTTTTTCCTAGCATTGTAGTTCTCCCCTATTTCTAGCTCTTAAACACACATTTATAATGTTAATTTGATTATATATGTATTTGTATTTTTGTATTCCTAATTTGATATTTTAAACTTGAGAAAAGAAAATTAGGATTTCTGGTTCAGTACCTGTAGCTCAAGCGGCTAAGGTGCCAGCCACATACACCAGAGCTGGCTGGTTCGATCCAACCCGGGCCTGCCAAACAACAATGACAACTACAACCAAAAAATAGCCGGGTGTTGTGGAGGGCACCTGTAGCCCCAGCTACTTAGGAGGCTGAGGCAGGAGAATCACTTAAGCCCAGGAGTTTGAGGTTGCTGTGAGCTGTGATGTCACAGCACTCTACCGAGGGCGACAGCTTGAGGCTCTGTCTCAAAAAAAAAAAAAAAGAAAGAAAGAAAGAAAAAGAACATTAGGATTTCTATAAATATTCCAAATGAAAATAGTGAAATTCTCCACTTAGCATCAGAGATCAACTCATTATTTCTAAAAGGATTTGCACAAATGTCCTCTCAACTCAAGCATCTCATAACAAGCACTACCAGGTATGCAGAATACCTGGCTATTATCATTAATTTTTAGATCAATCTGAGTTTAATATATCTGAGTTATATTTACATTTGCTATAAAATGATTATGCATTACGTAAATACTTAGTAAGTGTGATGCTATGTGTATTATACTGTGTGACATGGTTCCTGCCTTCAAGTAAGAAAGGTAAGATGTACACAGATAATGAGAACATTGAGTAGTCAGTAGTAAGAGTCAGAGAAGAGAGATGCTGATAAAATTCAGAGATGAGATCACAGAACGCCTTTTAGATTAAGTGACATTTGAGTGGAGCCTTCCGAAATATGTCTAAAAACATTTTAAGGTATCCACAACCAATCATTTATTTTTTTTAAAGACAGTGTTTCACACAGTTGTTCACGCTGGAGTGTAGTGGTGTGATCATAGCCCACTGTAACTTTGAACTCCTAGGCTCAAGTGATCCTTCTGCCTTAGCCTCTCAAGTAGCTGGGACTACAGGGACATGCCACCATACCCAGCTAATTTATTTATTTCTTTATAGAGACTATGTTTCCCAGGCTGGTTTCAAATTCCTGGCCTCAAGCAATCCTCCTACCTCAACCTCCCAAGGTGCTGGGATTATAAGCATGAGTCACCACACCCAGCCCCACAACCAATCATTCTTAATTGTTTATTCCATATAGTATTCCAGTCTTCTGGATGAGACTCCAGCATGTTCTGGTGGCAGAAATAACTACTGGCGAAAATTAAACCTAGAAAATATTCCTCGGACAATGATAATGTATGACATAATGGATTATGCGGAGTCTAAAGTAATCTCAAACCGTCTACGAAAAGAAATGAAGTATCTGTTACAGAAACCAGGAACCGAAGAGATGCGTCAGCGCCAGTTACAGATTGTTTCTGAAATTAGGTAAGAGAGATCTTTCATTGGGGTTACAATACTAGGTACATACCTGAAAATGTTCACCTTCTGTCAGATAGCTCACTAAAGATAATAATAAGGCATATGGGAAAAAGAGAATTGGGGCAGATTGCTCAAAACTTATGCAACTTTGTAAACAGAGCACTAACAAAAAGGACAATTGGTACTTGGGGAGATAAGGTGTACCACCAGGCAGGCAATTCAGTGTAGCTGGAGGCTACCACATGAAATGTAAAAAAGGTACTACGACAGAGCGGAAATGTTGGCAACTCTTTAATTAGAGCAGGTAGTGGGCAGAGACAGTGCAGATGGAAGTGGAGCCCTGGGCCAGCGTGGATGCCTTTTAAGCAGATGTGAGAGGCAGAACAACCTGCCAAAACCCAAGAGACATCCAAGGTGGTGGGGTGGGCAGTGGGAGAATAGAGTGGAGGGCAGTAACAGCAGGCTAAGGTAGAGTGTGCCTTTCTGAGGAGAGAGCCCTTAATGCAGGGGCTAATTTTTGTTTTCATAAATATAGCCAAAAGGGCTCTCATTGCCCATGCTGCACAGATCTGAGGGATTTTTCCTTTTCTGCTGAAGGTTATAATTCTATTTTTGCTATTCTAGCTCCCTTTGCCTAGAATAAATTACATATAAATTAGAGTGACATTATTCCCTTCTTTACCAATAGCATGTGAGCCAGTTCACATTATAGAAATGCATGTTGTAACAAAATAGATGCATTATGATCTGAAACAACATGGACAGAATATGAGTGTTCCAATTATGTTCCTTTTTTCTTTCCATTATTAAGTCTCACCTAGCCTATCTTATTTACAAATTCAGCTGGCTTTCTTAAGAAAAAGAAAGATAATAAGACTGATAAAGACCTCTTGGTGATCTATTTTCACACACTCATATTTGAAATGAAAAATACTCCTTTAGTACATGAAGAAGACACTGATGACCCACTGTCAAGCAAACATGCTGGGGTTTTTTCAGGAGTAGAGATGAGTGATGCTGACCCAATGACATAATATAACCTATTTATTTTATGATCAGGACTATACATTTGCCAAACAGATGGCCTGGTTTAGGGCACAGTCTGTCATCATGAAATAGATTTTCTCTAACTCATCCATATAAGCACTGAATATAGAAAAAACTTAACCCTATTACTACCAAGGTCAAATAAATGATGTAATTTTCTCTGCCACCATATATAACCCTGGGTTCCCTGATATTTGGGTTTATGCTACTGATTGTCCAAGAATAAGTCACGTAAGAGTGAAATAAGTAGCCAAAATCTAAATCAATTGAAGAGGAAAAATACTTTCACAAAGGCATTTTTGAATGCAGTCTTAGTTTGGGATCTTCTAGAGCAGCGGTTCTCAACCTGTCCCACAGGAACTGTATTAAAGGGTCGCGGCATTAGGAAGGTTGAGAACCACTGTTCTAGAGGCAAACCCAGAGACAAAAATTTGAGTATAAGTAGTTTATCTGGGAGGTAATCTCTGGAACCATTGAAAAGAGGGGGTTGAGAGGTGAAACAGAGAAGGGAAGGCAGCCAAAATAGTATGTGTTAGCAAGGAGGTTACCACTATGGGTAACTAGAGCTTAATCCCTCCTGGGAATGTCAAAGCCAATGTACAACATGCAACTCAGAGTTATCCCACAGGGGAAGGGAGTTGGGGTACTGGTACACCGACACCCATTGGTCATTAAGGTTTGCCTAGGAGGGAAGGTATTAATTCTCAGGTACTTTTGGCCTGCCCTACATATGGATGGGCTCTTGTTTTCAAAGAGAGCTTTCAGGCTGAGTGATGCAGATTCTGGCTGTTGAAAGTTGAGCCTATATGCCCTGCAATGGTAATGCCAGTGGGATTGTGGGCATAGCACCAACTGTATCTGATCCCAATACTGATAAAACAGCTTGCTTTTTCAACCACTAAGAAATGTAGTACTGTTTTGTATTAGCGTATGATGTAAAAAATCTAGATTCAGATGGCTACTACACAGTATTTGCCAGGAAAGCTAATTTTAAATTGATATCAGCTTTTATAATTTTCATTATCACTGTTGTCAACATCATCACTAATATACCTTTGTAAGTGCCAGACAAAGAACTATGCTATGTAAACTCAAGCAGAAATGATAACTTTAACCTGAAAGCATATATGCAATGTTATTGGGATCTATGATTTATTTGCTGAAGAAGGCTTTAATAAAATTTGGAACTTGCTTTACACTTAAATTTTATTTTGTATGATTTTTCTGTCTATAATGCAAATATTTTCTAGGCATCCACCTTTCTCAATTACCCAACCTTCATATCGGGCCTCAAGACAGCAAAGTCATGTTAAACATCTAGGTCGTCGATCCAAGAAAGCTCAAACGAAGGTTGAAAAAATGAAAAAAGCGTATTTGGCTAAAGAAAAAACTGCTTCTAAGGTGACCGTAAGTTTAACTTGTACTGAATTCAGTACAAGTTTTGGACAATCTGTAAGTAATTCTACTTGTAAAAGTGAAATTTTTCTAACCCACCTGAGTTCAAGGCTGAAACACCTTTGCCATATTATACTTTGGATAGTATAAAGGTAATTTTATCTTAGTAACACATATTTTTAAAATTCTTAAACAATATTGATAACAATTCTGATAAACACCAGCTGTTTTGGCTCCACATTAGTGTGAGTTGGCAACAAAACTACTGTCTCTCGGTGTTGACACTTTTGATTCAGCACATCTCTCTCTGATGGTGCTCGTCTCAAAATGGAAGTCATTTCTGGCCAGGCTCAGTGGCTCATGCCTTTAATCCCAGCACACTGGGAGGCCAAGGCAGGTGGATTGCTTGAGCTCAGGAGTTCAAGACCAGTCTGGCCTAAGCAAGAGTGAGATCACATCTCTGAAAAATCAGCCAGGCATTGTGGCAGGCGCCTATAATCCCAGCTACTTGGCAGGCTAAGGCAAGAGGATCACTTGAGCCTAAGAGTTTGAGGTTGCTGTGAACTATGATGCCAAAGCACTCTACCAAGGGCAACAAAGTGAGACTCTGTCTCAAAAAAAAAAAAAAAAAAAAAGGAAGTCATTTCTATCTAAACTTATTAAAAGCTACACTATGTAAAGTCTGCCTCAGTATACTATTTACAGGAGACATGTATTCATGTATTACTTGGTAATTTTAAAAAATATACAGTAAATTTGTAGGGGAGATAAGGCTAAACATAAAGAGTCAAATATATAAGTATAAAGTAGTAAAAAACAAATATAAAAACACTTCTCACTTTTATTTATAATTCTCCTTAGGAACTGAAAATGGACACAGCTGATAGAAAGCAACAGACGGTAGTCATCTCCACCCCATCTTTTGACATTGTGAAAATTGATGAGCCAATGGCAGACAATGAAATGCAAAAGGAAAAAAAGGACTTATTTACCTGGTCTCAAGACGTATTTATTAGTAATTCTCAGCCAAAGTAATGCACGGCTAATTGACAGAAAACCAAAGTTGTTTAACAATCTGCTTGTCTGTTTTTGAACGATAACTATGAGCAATAAAGGAAAATAAAACAAAAGCAAATGTTTTGTATGCTTAACTAAATGTGTGACATATTTTTAGGCCTTTTTAGATTACAATAGGTGCAAATATTTTTTTACTGACAGAATTTTAATCTGAACACATTATTTCTACTAGATGCCTTCAAACTGGCAGTATACAGTTTTGTTCAAGAAGTGATGAATAAATTAGTCCCTGGGACTTTTATTTGATTTTGATCTTCCTTCATTTAAAAAAAATCTGAACAGCCCCTGCTTAGCATAAATATTAGAATTCACAGAATAAAAGGCTGCTCGAGTCAGCTTCCAGTGTCTTTTTTTTTAGTTGAATGTTGTTTGTCTAAAACAGCTTGTGAACGACCTATTCTCAATGATAATAAAAATAGCAATGGATTTGTTGCTACAGTAGGCGTGACATAGCATAGCTAATCATTATTGAGCATTGTAAGCACCTGGAGCAGAATGTTGCATCTGCTTTATTGTTGTATTTTGGGTATTTTTCAAGTATAAAGACAGTTTTGAGTAATATTTGTCAATTTCATTTTGAATTAATAAATTCTCATTCTTGATATAGTACAAAGTATTGATTTCTTTTTTGATCCAGACAATAGGATTCTATCAAACCCTAGCAGAGGGTATGATAATTAAACAAAGTACAATTATTTATCAAACTTTAAAAATACAAGTTTTGATTTTGCTTAAAATGCACAGGTTGATTGCTGACTTAACTCAGGCATGGCAGCCTACAAAAGGGTCTCATTCTCTACTAAAATATTCTCAAATGTTAAAGAATATTGGAGTAAAAGTATATATTCACACTAGGATATATTTAACAGAAATGCACACTCTTTAATATTAATACATGGTCATACAATGTCCACAAAGGGAGGCATAATCCCCTTGTTTTTAGAGCTCGTACTGGACACTGGTTGAATAGAAAAAAACCTATTTGTCCTCATAAGTCATACATATTCTCATTCATTTATTTGGGAAGCAGTCTCTCATCGGCTCAAATGCATATCAGATTCTGTCTACCTATGATAATAATGAAGTTAAGGGAAGATTTCAGGCAGCAAGATGAAAGAAAAGGACAGAGGAAGGACATACTTTTTTTTTTTTTTTGAGACAGAGTCTCACATGTTAACCCTCGGTAGAGTGCCATGGCGTCACAACTCACAGCAACCTCCAACTCCTTGGGCTTAGGCAATTCTCTTGCCTCAGCCTCCCGAGTAGCTGGGACTACAGGTGCCCGCCACAACGCCTGGCTATTTTTTTGTTGCAGTTCGGCCGAGGCTGGATTTGAACCCACCACCCTCTGTATATGGGACCGGCGCCCCACCCACTGAGCCACAGGTGCCGCCCGGAAGGTCATACTCTTTATATTTCAGAGTTCCGATTTGTCATATTTCATTAGCTGTAGCTACTCATCATCATAACACCTAGTTACAAAGGAGGCTAAGAAAATGTACCTTTGTTCTGGGAAGTTATGTATCAAACTAAAATTCTGTTGTTATAAAAGAAAGGATTAATGGATATTAAGGCACAGCTAGGATCTGCTGCCAGAGATCATGTTTTCTATTGATTCTTTTAATTCGCATTAAACAATGTAACTAAATCACAAAAAATCGTTTTAAAAGTAGAAGTACACATAATCTTAACATCATAATATAACTGTTTTCATTTGTTTATACCTTTCTTTTTTTAGACTAGTTTTATTAATTTTTTTAATTTTTTTTTTTTTTTTTTGAGACAGAGCCTCAAGCTATCACCCTGGATAGAGTGCTGTGGCATCACAGCTCACAGCAATCTCCAATTCCTGGGCTCAAGTGAGTCTCCTGCCTCCGCCTCCCACATAACTGGGACTACAGGCGCCCGCCACAACACCCAGCCATTTTCTTTTTGGTTGCAGCCGTCATTGTTGTTTGGTGGTCCCGGGCTGGATTCGAACCTGCCAGCTCAGGTATACGTGGCTGGTGCCTTAGCCCATTGAGCCACAGGCGCCGAGCCAATTTTTTTAATTTTTAAAGTATTTATTTATTTTTTGAGACAGAGTTTCACTCTGTCGCCCTCGGTAGAATGCTATGGCATCATAGCTCACAGCAACCTCCAACTCTTGGGCTTAAGAGATTTTCTTGCCTCAGCCTCCCGAGTAGCTGGGACTACAGGCACCCACCACAACGCCCAGCTATTTTTTATTGCAGGTGCCACTGCTGTTTTTAGCTGGCCGGGGCCGAGTTCAAACCTGCCACCGTTGGTATAAGGGGCTGGCGCCTTACCCACTGAGCCACAGGTGCCACCCTGCTTATACCTTTCTAATCTGTCTAAATACGCATATATTTTTCACATGGTGGTAATCATAGGCAACGTACAGACGTAAACCTTTTCACTTAATCCTATGTCTTAAACATTGTCCATTTAAAAAAATAGCCCATTAGGTTGATAAAGCATAATTTACCTAGCCATACCCATATCATTGGATATTTTATTTTTTAATTTTCTAATTTTTCATTACTGTAGGTAATTAATATTACAATGAATGTCTTCATAGATTGTGTTCTTTATTTTGGTTATCTTTCTGTTATTTATTTTTAACCTAATAGCACTGTAATCAAGAGAACATGATTTATATGATACTGATTCTGGGAAACTTGCTGGGACTTGTTTAATAGCCAAGTACATGGTCAGTTTTCAAAAATGGTTCTTGGACTCTTAAGAAAAATGTGCATTCTCTATAGCTGGATACAAAGTTCTATAGACACACGTCCTTTAGATCAAGCTTGTTAATCATTTTATGCCTTCCATATGCTAATTTTTGACCTGTGTGACATCAGTTATTGAGAAAAAGGTATGTTATGTATGTCTCTACTATGGTGGTGGACTTGTCAGTTTCTCATCACACTTCTTTCCATTTTTGCTTTATGTTATTTGAAGACATCATTAGGTACCTATGTAATCTTAGAATTAGCATCTCTTCCTGGTGAATAAAATCTGTTGTCATTATGTAGTTACTAATTTTGCCTTGAAAACTATTTTGTCCAATATGAGCAGAGTTACTATATAATTTTCTTCTGGTTAATGCCTGCCTGGCATATCCCCTTCCATCTTTCTTTTTTAATTTTTCAACTTTTTCTTTTTTCTTTTTTTTTTTTTTTTGAGACAGCGCCTCAAGTTGTCACCCTGAATAGAGTGCTGTGGCATCACAGCTCACAGCAACCTCCAATTCCTGGGCTCAAGTGAGTCTCATGCCTCTGCCTCCCACGTAGCTGGGACTACAGGCGCCCGCCACAACGCCCGGCCATTTTTTTTTTTTTTTGGTTGCAGCCGTCATTGTTGTTTGGCGGCCCGGGCTGGATTCGAACCCGCCAGCTCAGGTGTACGTGGCTGGCGCATTAGCCCATTGAGCCACAGGCGCCAAGCCAATTTTTCAACTTTTTCATGTGTCAGAAACTGGCCAGATGCTCACTAATGCCATTTTCCCGGGAACACAAGACAGCATTTCCCAACTTTTTTTGCAGTTTATGTTGGGACCATGTGAGCTGACTTCTGGCCATTTTAGCCCCTAAAATGTTACACATTATCTTCTTTTTTCCCTATCTCCTTCTCCCTCCCCCTTCCCCTCTCCCCTGTTCATATGGCTCAAGGTAAAGAACTCTAAAGTGGAAGAAGCAGGATTGAAGGATCCCAGATTCCTGTGTCACTGACTGAAGGAGAGACAGCCAGAGCAGCAGCATGATTTGATGAACAAGAAATAAGAAATAAGCTTTGTTGTCTTAAGCCCCATGCATTCGTAGGAGTCATTTGCAACAACAGCTAACATTAGTTACTCTCATATAATGTTTTTGTTTGGGGGTTTTTTTTGAGACAGAGTCTCACTGTGTCACCCTCAGTACAGTGCAGTGGTGTCACAGCTCACAGCAACCTTAAACTCTTGGGCTTAAGTGATTCTCTTGCCTCAGCCTCCCAAGTAGCTCGAACCTCTCACCTTCAGTATATGTGGCTGGCGCCCTAGCCGCTGAGCTACAGGCGCTGAGCCCCTCAGATGTAAAGTTAAACACTGTCTTTGTGGTTATAGGTTTTCTGTAGGATATTGCAGATATCTAGATTGTTTTGTTTTGATCCAATCTGAGGATGTGTTTCAACTGGTGACTTTAGTCCATTTATACTTTATTGCAATTTTGTTGTTTTTTTCTTTTAATTTCTGGATTGCAGTACATTGAGCTCCATAGACACAGCACCGGGGCAAGTGAGAGCCGAACGGGAACTGGGTGACTCTGTGCCTCACTGAGGAAAAATAACTAAACATGGGCAAAGGAGATCCTAAGAAGCCGAGAGGCAAAATGTCATCATAGTCATTCTTTTTGCAAACTTGTCGGGAGGAGCACAAGAAGAAGCACCAGATGCTTCTGTCAACTTCTCAGAGTTTTCTTTTCCTTTTTTTTTCTTGCAATTTTGGGCTAGGGCTGGGTTTGAACCCACCACCTCTGGCATATGGGGCGGCGCCCTACTTCTTTGAGCCACAGGCACCACCCTTCTCAGAATTTTCTAAGAGGTGCTCAGAGAGGTGGAAGACCACGTCTGCTAAAGAGAAAGGAAAATTTGAAGATATGGCAAAGGAGGACAAGGCCTGTTATGAAAGAGAAATGAAAACCTATATCCCTCCTAAAGGGGAAACAAAAAAGAAGTTCAAGGATCCCAATGCACCCAAGAGGCCTCCTTTGGCCTTTTTCTTGTTCTGTTCTGAGTATCGCCCAAAAATCAAAGGAGAACATCCCGGCCTATCCATTGGTGATGTTGCAAAGAAGCTGGGAGAGATGTGGGGTAACACTGCTGCGGATGACAAGCAGCCTGCTGAAAAGAAGGCTGCAAAGCTGAAGGAAAAATACGAAAAGGATATTGCTGCAGACCGAGCTAAAGGAAAGCCTGATGCAGCGAAAAAGGGAGTCGTCAAGGCTGAAAAAAGCAAGAAAAAGAAGGAAGAGGAGGAAGATGAAGAGGATGAGGAAGTAAAGAAGATGATAAAGAAGATGATGAATAAGTTGGTTCTAGCGCAGTTTTTTTTTTCTTGTCTATAAAACATTTAACTCCCCTGTACATAACTCACTCCTTTTAAAGAAAAAAATTGAAATGTAAGGCTGTGTAAGATTTGTTTTTACACTGTACAGTGTCTTTTTTTGTATAGTTAACACACTACTGAATGCCTCTTTACATAGCCCTGTCCTGGTGGTATTTTCAATAGCCACTAACCTTGCCTGGTACAGTATGGGGGTTGTAAATTGGCATGGAAATTTAAAGCAGGTTCTTGGTGCACAGCACAAATTAGTTATATATGGGGATGGTAGTTTTTTCATCTTCAGTTGTCTCTGATGCAGCTTATACGAAATAATTGTTGTTCTGTTAACTGAATACCACTCCGTAATTGCAAAAAAAAGTTGCAGCTGTATTGTTGACATCCTGAATATTTCTAAGGCAATACAATTTTTTTTATTAGTTCTGTTGTCTTTTTCATAGGTCTGAAATTTTTCTTTCTTTTTTTTTTTTTTTTGTAGAGCAGAGTCTCACTTTGTCGTCCTCTGTAGAGTGCTGTGGCGTCACAGCTCATAACAACCTCCACCTCTTGGGCTTAGGAGATTCTCTTCCCTCAGCTTCCAGAGAAGCTGGGACTACAGGCACTCCCCCCACAACACCTGGCTATTTTTTATTTATTTATTTATTTATTTGCAGTTCTGCGGGGGCCATATTTGAACCCACCACCCTCAGTATATGGAGCCAGCACCTTACTCACTGAGCCACAGGTGCCGCCCAGGTCTGAAATTTTTCTTCTAGCCCTTTGCTTTTTGCCCATTATGGATCACATGAATTATTATGTTGTTTATCTTTTCATATAATTAGCTGATAAAAAGCTTTTTATCCATGCAAAAAAAATTTCTGTAGACCTTCTCTGTAGTCATATTGCAATTTTAATTAATGATTGCTATATTGGGAATTATTTTTACCATTTTGTTTTGTGCTATCTGTCCTGCATTTTCTATGTCTTCCCTTCCCCTTCCCTGTTTTCTTTTGGAATTTTTTTTTAATTCCACTTTTCTCCCTCTACCATTTTGGAAGTTATACACTATTTTTATTCTTAGTGATTACTCTTCAATTTTAGCATGTGTACTTAAAGTCTAAAGTAAATCAATAACTCCACTCTCCTCCTGAATTGAAGATGCTAATCACGATCTTTTTGTCTTATAAGTTATTGTTATATCAGATATTTTAGCACTATCTTCTTTTTAAACTCCAAATTGGACATTATTGACTCGGTGCCTGTGGCTCAAGTGGCTAAGGCGCCAGCCACATACACCTGAGCTGGCGGGTTCAAATCCAGCCCAGGCCCGCCAAACAACAATGAAGGCTGCAACCAAAAAATAATGGCCGGGCGTTGTGGCGGGCGCCTGTAGTCCCAGCTACTTGGGAGGCAGAGGCAGGAGACTCGCTTGAGCCCAGGAGTTGGAGGTTGCTATGAGCTGTGATGCCAC
>CAUYRH010070586.1:0-20023 GCA_963574655.1 Perodicticus potto | reverse complement strand
GAGCACTTCTCTGTGTGATTTCTGGCCATTTGTTTATTTTCCTTTTGTTAAAGTATGTTGTCCTTTTGTAATTTGTAACATCAGGCATTTTGTTTTGGTATTACTATAACATTTATAGATATGTATACATATATACTAAATGTAAGTCCTTTTGTCAACGTATGTATTGCAAAAAAAAAAGAAATGGCAAGCATAATACATATAATCTCATAATCATGAGTCATTGCTTTTAAATTTTTTTTCTATCAAATCACATGGCCCTAAACCTTCATAGTCTATGCATTAACAAGCAGAGTCCAATAACATTGCCGAGACCAGCTACTCCAGCCACATGGTCCTTTTCTTCCTGAGGTCAACAGTTGGAACACCACAAACCAGTCACTTTCACCTTTGCAGTTCTGCATGTCACACTGTCTTACAAGGTACCACTAGAGTGAATCATGTTTCACTTTTTACAATGACACAGATAGACTTTTAAAAGATGGTGTAGCCCTTTTAGAATAGTCCCTATGTTTGAATGTGTCTGATGTTAGCCATCATGGGCAGTCTGGGTCTCCATATGGTTCATTCACTCAACTGTGACCATTCCTTTACAGGCACAGAGGACAGGAGATGAGGGTGACACTGCTTGTCTTCTCCCACAGCTCATGTACACACAAGTACCCAGGTTCCAGACAATAGCCCAAGACCCTAACCCAGGTGATGGGTATAAGAAGACTCCCTAGATGAAAGGACATCTGAATGGAGTTTTAAAAAACAAGCAGTGGGGAAGGGAGTTCCCAGGAAAACCTAGCAGAATTTATGGTGTAGCCTGGGAGAATTCAATGCTCATTCTTGGGGATTAAGTGCTCTCTTGTCTCTCCTCTCAGTGCTTCTGGTGTGTGGGGAGCAAGAGCAATGAACAGAGCAGGCCAGACCAGATCTGCTGGGTCAGGCTAAGTCTTCTCTTTACCCCAAGAGCAGAAGGAAACCATTAAAGTTTTTTGTTTGTTTTTAAACAGAGAAGTTTCCTGGTCAAATTCATGATGTACAGAGACACACTCCCTCTGGGTGGGTGGGGTGAGGCAATAGAAGCTCTGGTACAGGTCAGAAAGGATGTGGGCCAGCCTGCTGCAGGTGGAGAGTGGAATGTGGGGGCCTGATAGCTGTTTGTAGGCGGTTTATAGGAAGATTGCTTAACTTGGGATGTAACTATCACCTCTCCTTTGCATGAAATCTCCTATAAATGCTGCAATGCATATTGTACATCAGGGCTTTCACAAGGCGTGTCATATTTGGGGAAGAGATGTGACAGTGTACAAAGATGAGTCTGTTGTGAGAGTAGGGCTCCATTAAGGAGAATTCAAAGAATTTCCATTACTTTCAGATTATTTGAAGATCATTCTGATGAGGAGGATCTTACAAAATGGATTAGAGTAGAAGAAGGTCTAAGATTGGAAGTAGGAAAACCAGAATGGAGACTTATGTGATTGTCCTGTGCAGAGACCTAAGGCAGTGGCCAAGACAATAGAGAGAAGAATCAGAACTGAACAATATCAGGAGGTAGAAAAAGTAGAATCAATAAGTACTTATTACTAGCCAGATATGGGTGTCATAGGAGAGGAAGAAGTCAAGGGCTTTGTCTTGGAGAACCCAGGAGATGGTGCTTCCTCCAATACAAAATGAGATCTCTGTGGGACATTCCAGTGAGTATGTGCAACAAGCAGTTGGATACATGGGACTGTGCTAGAGATACCCACCTTTTCCCAATAATGCGGGTCTACTAGCCTCCTAACAGTCTATTACTTCTACTCTGAAACCTTCCTGCTACCTGGATTCTCAGCAGAGCAGCCAGTGTGAATCATTACAACGTAAGTCAGAATATGGCACTCCTCTGCTCAATACCTTCCAAGGTTCACATCACACTGAGCTGTGGCCACAGTCCTTACTGAAACATCAGGCCCTTTCTGATCAGGCCTGACCTCTCTGACCTCTCTCCTCTTCTCCTTCCAGTCACTCTGGCCTCTTTGCTATTCTTCTTTGGGGATTTTACAGCCAAGTGGGAGTTGAGGGAATTCCTTTTTGGAGGCCTCTGTTTCCCTAAGAAGTAGGAGGTGAGGATGTCACTCAGAGTATCTGGGGAGATGGAGGGAGAATGTTGAGAAGGGAAACAGTAATGGTAGAGATCTGAAGAGCTACTGTTGGGACCAAAGAGGGGACTGGCAGGATCTATCTTAGCTTCTACTAAATGTTGAGCATATAGAAGACAATAAACACACTGTTTCCTTTCAGATCAAGTCATGAAGGTAAATAACATGGGCCGCTTTTACATTCTATAAATTGTATTATCCTAAAAGTATGCCCAGAGAAATGCCCATTGCCCATGAGGGGTGAGAGCAAAGCACAAAAGTATGGATGTAAACTTTTAGCATGAAACAACTTGACCTCATAGCTTTGTGATGCACATATTGTAGGCAGCCTTCAGACTCAAGAAGGAAAATTTTTATCTGGGATTTGGCCCATTTCTACCTTGAAATAACTTGCATTTATATTTATACAATAATTATTACGTATATTTTTACAAAATAAATTTACAGCTTTAAAGTTTAACTTTTAGAACAAACCCTGAAAGACAGAAGAACAGATATCAATAGCCCTCTTTTGGGGAATTGGGAAATTCAGGCCTAGAGCAGTGGAGTTGTCCACGGTCAATGATAAGAAACCAAGCCCCAGCCTGTTTGACCACCACTTTCCACTACCCCACTTTTTGCTCTTTTGCTCTACTCTGGAAGGTCTTCTTTGGTAAATAAGGGCCTCCTGCCAGGGATGATGACATGAAACTGACTGTCATAAGAAGGACTTAACTTGGGGCAATATGAGGCAAAAGATGAGACAGGGTTGGTCTTGTGGAATGGTGATGTATGAAGCCACTGCATTTCTGCCCAGCAGACTGCACAGGGTGAGGTACATGGGAGATACTCAGTGGCCACCAGTCCAGAGCATCCTGAAAGTGTCTGATCTCAAGCTGAGTACACGATGTCAACTCCAGCTCTGGCCAGAGGCTCAGCCACTCAGGGACTCTTTTAATGCATCTCCAACTTCTTTCTCATAAGCCTTCGCAGATGTAGTAATGATGAAATCTTACGCATTTGTCCCCAGCACTGGAATGTGTTTGTGCTCCTGAATTTAAGGTTTGTAATGGATTTGGCTCACAGGAATGATTATTTTAGTACTGACTTTTAAGAAGGCAATTGATAACAAGTTTACACAGCAAAAGAGCTCTAGCAATTATCTGCAAATTCAAACTCCATGAAGAGCCAAACCAGATTATTTAAAACCCCCTGAATCCATTTTGGGGCTAAGATTATCCAAACTGACAAGCTAAAAATGAGATAATTTATGCTAAAATGGGGCTTATAAAATCAAGATGCTACTCTGGATGGCTGCTGCTGGGAGCTGCCGTAGTCCATTCTTCCCTTACTTTTTCTCCTTCATGGACTCAATCCCCTCCCTATTTACTTTCCCAGTTAAGGAGGCAGGAAAGGGGAGGGCGATCAGTGTTTAGAATGTTTTTTGCCTGGAAATTTTGTGAGATCATTTTTTAAGATATTCAGGTGAAGTCTTGAACAAATGTATAGCAAATATGAAGGTACAAAGGTGTTTAATGTCAAGGTTTGTTTTGTTGGTGGTTGTTTTTAATAACAGCCCTGGGCTGGGCCTGGACTGTGGAGAAATCTCATCAATAAGAAGGAAGATGAGTCCTGAAATAGCTTATCTCTTCCAGCTCTTCAGCTGACCCCCAAATATTCTGCAAAGCAGCCTTACTTCACAGTGAGGCTTCATAAGAAGCAAAAGAGGCTAGGTCACCAGGGGCGCTTGGCTTGCTCCAAATCCTCCCTGCTGGATATTCTCATAGGTCAGAGCACCTATGAGAGAGTCCCAGACACTGAGGTCTACCTTGATTCCAGTCACCAGGATCCTCACCACCAACTGCAGCAAGCAAGGAGAAAATGAGCCCAGAAACTTACACTTACTTGACTTTGTCAAACGTGGTAATTAGCAGCACCTGTTTATCTTCTCCCCTCCCTAAATTCCATCTTAATGAAGGTAAAAGAATAAAAAAGTATCCATCAACAAAGACCAAAAGAACAGAAAGGCAGAAGAGGGTAGAGGAACAGTTTCATCAGGTTTTGGAGGACAGAAAGCTGGTGGATGAGAAGTGGTTAACTCAAAAGAGCCAAAGAAGTAAAATGTTTGTGCCTGCGAAGGAAATACACTGAGAAGAAAACCATTTTGTCCTACAGGGTCAAATGAAGAGACATAGGCCCTGGAAGCATTCAGTACTTTAGAAGTAGGGGTGAGATGTGAGGCTCCAAGATCTATGTAAAGAGCGGTCAGATTTTCCAGGCCCCATGCCTATCCCATGCAACCACCCCAATCCCCTTATCTTTGTCGGAGGTAGAAGATTCATTCTTGGGATAAGACAACAACAGAGAGGTTTCAGCTCAGAGGGCAGGAATTCGGTGTGAAGATGAAAACAAGTGCAGGCGTATACAGAAAAATATGGGTCTCCCACATCCTTCCCCTGCCTCTCTCTGAGGTGCAGGCACCCAAGAATACAAGTGTCCTAGCAAGAAATGAGATTACTCTCTAAAAGAAATTAACAACTCCAGAAGAGCTCCATCAATTGACGTTTGGGGCTCTCCTGTATGGTGGCTGGCTGACCCTCTAATTAAACCATAGCAAGGACAACCAGTGGAGACACTAGCCCCTATCCCACAGAGCTTCTAATTCTCCTAAGTTCTTTGTTCCAATCCAAAATAGAAACACCAGAATGAGAGTAGGGGGAGAGAGAGAGAGAAGAAAGAAAGGGAAAGACAGAAGAAAGAGAGAAAGAGAGAGGAGGAAGAAAAGGAAGGAAGGAAGGAAGGAAGGAAGGAATTTTTTAAAAAGACAAAATAACAGAGCTGGCATAGAAGAAAACTTGAAAATAATCTCAGAAATATAGAAGTTATATCTATAATAAAGGTATCCAATGAAAATGAGGCAAAGAACTAGAAAGTTTGGGGGACCCAAAACCTCAGAAAATATAAAAGGTTCAAAATCTGAAAAATAAGTAGAAACAAAATCAAGAAACTCTCCCAGAAAACAGAGCAAAAGGTAAAGAACTTATGAGAAAACAAATAAGAAAATTAGAGAACTAATCCAGATGGAACAAAATGAAAACAGAAGAAGCTCTAGGAGAAAGTGTTTACGAAATGAAAGACTTGAGTTTCCAGATTTAAAAGGTCCACTACCAGTACAGAGAGAGAATAGAAAGCCCACCTCATCATAATATTTAAGAATATTGGGTTAAATAGAACATCCTAAAGTATCCCAGAGAGAGAAATAAATATATATACATATATATATATATATATATCACATTGACAGAAATAAAATCTAAAAGATATGCGACTTTCCAACAAGACTAAATGCCAGAGAACAATGGGCAATGCTTTCAAACATCTAAGGGAAAGGGCTTTCAACATAGAATTCTACAAATAACCAAACCATCATCAATGAATCACAAGGATAAAATAAAGATACCAGAAACAGAGCTTAATTTTGTTTTTCCATTTACACCCCCACCCTTTGGGAAGCTATTAGAGGACATTAGTTTTTCCATTTACACCCCCACCCCTTAGGAAGCTATTAGAGCTACAGGCAGGAGTCAACCAAAACATAAAAAGGAAGACAGGATTCAGGGAAATGGGGACTCATCCTAGAAGTAAAGGAAGTCACTCAACGAACTCCTTCCACAGAGTGGGGAGCACTCAGTCCTCGTGATGCACAATAGAGGACTGAGAAACTGACAGGTACCAACTGTGTTTGAAGAAGATTTGACACAGTTAATACCATAAACCATAGTCGTGGTACCCTACTTTGCTCTGCTATGAGCAATACTGCATATCCATCATGATATCAACACTGCAATAACTGTTTGAAAGAGCAAGAGGGAGTGACATAGGGAGCAAGTGGAGACACCAGGTCTTTAACTACCATAATTTAAGTGAGTAGACACCATGTAAGGTGGATCAGTGAATATGGAAGAGAATAACCATGGCATTTACCCTGGTAGAAAAAAATAGAAGAAACATCTTCAAGGGTGGAAGAGAACAGAGGATGTATTTTTCAATAATAATATGCAACCATACAACATTGATAAAAAATTCATTTTAAATTAATTTTTGAGTAAATTCAACATTAATCCCTCTTCCTCATGCACAAGTCTCTGTTTTATTCCATCATGATCTCTGAACATCACAAAGGAGGTGGAACTTTTCCCTCTTTTCCACTCTTTTCTGATGCATTGCTCCACAGGATCCTTCATCAGTTTCTAGGAAAACACTTTCATATTTATTTATCTACTTACTGTCAGCCTTTTCATCAATGGCAAAGGAAACAGAATATTAGTTGAAAATATGTGAGGTCCCTTCCCCATTTGCCTACCTGATTTACACAACAAAAACTGTAAGAATCCTCATGTACAATGCTCAGGAAAAAATAAAAAATAAATTACTTTTAAAATGAAAAAAAAAGAAGTCAGTCTCCAACTCCATTTCAAGAGCAGGCTAGACTATGAGATTAAAAAATACATAATTGCCTGTGGATATGAGACTGAACTAGGAGTAGAGGGCATTGGAAGAAAGATGCTATAGAAACAGATTTCACCTCCTACCTCTTAATCTTTCCCCCTTGTCAGGAACACCAGCAGGAAAATGGCCCTATAAGACCCACACCAGTCCTGGATCTGGTGGTGCCAAATGCAGCAAAACCTTTGCTTACGTTGATGAAATTTTCCAGATTGAAACTCTTCAGACTCCAGAAGACCAGAGAGACATGACACCACCCAGGAAAACTGAAAAGGAGTATACAAAAGGAATTCTGTAATGAATTTTGAAATCCACAGGGGAAGACAGCATGCTGGCTCACACCTGCAATCATAACATGCTGGGAGACCAAGGTGGGTGGATTGCTTGAGCTCAGTAGTTTTGAGACCAGCCTGAGCAAGAGCAAGACCCTGTCTCTACTTAAAAATAGAAAAATGGGCTGGGCGTTGTGGCAGGCACCTGTAGTCCCAGCTACTTGGGAGGCTGAGGCAAGAGGATCACTTGAGCCTAAACGTTTGAGGTTGCTGTGAGCGATGATGTCACAGCACTCTACGCAGGGCAATAGAGTGACTCTGTATATATTTTTTAAAAAATCCATAGAAGAGCCAAAATTACAAATAATTATGTGATGGAATGATAGGCAAAAGAACATTCTACACAGCCAGTAAGCAATTCACCACTAATCTTATCCCCAACAGCTCTAAGTACATATGAACCAGTGGGTTAGTGGGAATGAAACACCTCCAGAATACGGAATGAGTGAAGTGGGGAACATCTGAGTAGTGAGGAGGTCAATCAAAGGCTCTGCCCAATAATACATGGTGACAGAAATGAGGCAGAAGCTCCAGCCCTCCCACCAATATTCCCTATTAATGAGGCAGTAGATTCTGTTTCCTTTTCTCTTTTGTTCACTTATGGAACACCAGCCCACAAGTCTTTGTCCTCTAGTTTCTTTTGCGGGGGAGTAGGGGATGGGGTTGGTTTGTGTAGCTAAAGAAACAAACTTAAATGAATAAAAACTAAAGGAAAGAAAAATAAATTATAATGAGCACATATTAAAGACCCTTCCAGAGGATAAAACTATTTCAATTTTACTCTGTCTTACTCACTTCTCCCCAGGTCCTCCCCAGATATACCTGCATATCTATATATTTATATAGTTTTTTTATTATTTAGTTAATATGAATTACAGGCCTTATGCTTCCTCCCTTCTAAATCCAAAATGAGGAAGCTTTCTCTTTTCTCTCACTCCCTTTTTTTTTTCCTCCGCTCCCCCTCACCAACGCGATTTACATTCTCAATGTAATGTATTAAAAAGTTGACAGGGACGAAAGGATTCACACGATGTCTGCTAAGAAACCCAATTTCCATGATGAATTGCCTGAAGCCCCTGAATCACAAACCATTTTTTCCGCTGCTCAGAAGTTGGTTTTTTTTTTTTTTTTTTTTTTTTAAATCTTCTTAAAGCCTCTCTCCTAATCTTCGGCTAGAAGAGATGGGTGAAAGGATTTTTTTTCTAAACTAAGGAAAGTATTAGCATCTTGGTTGTTGTGCATCAAATTTGAAAATGCAAGGTTAGTAATATTTCAAATCAGCCATGGTCCAAACCTCTTGATAAGTGAGTGCGCTATTTTATGTTCATTCATTCTTTCTCTCTCCTCCTCTCCCCTCCTTCTTCTTCTCCCCTACCACCCCCTCCCACCCCCAGTTTTATAGTCAGTAATAAGGAGGAGCTTCCAGAGAAAAGGAAATTTTAGAGTGATTCTTCAAAGATCTATTCCCTTTTGGAAGGTTATAGAATTCCAAATAAAAGATATCCACTTTCTTAGAGTTGGCTGGATCCATCATATCTGGAGGAAGAATTCAGCAGCAAAACCCTACTCCAACTCACACACCTGTCAGCTCAGCAAGCAGCAGGCTGTGATTAGAGCTGCATTTACATCACATTGTGTTCTTTTAAGACACTGAATTTAATTTTCTGAGAAGAGTTCACCTTGGGTTGCCCATTATGAGAAGATGGACACAGCATCTATCCAGTATCTTGCCAAGATTTTTGGATTTTTGAAGAAAACCCACTGTTTCCTAAATATCCTAGAAATTTGGGGCTCTCCTAACTGCCTGAGATTTCAACCTCACATTTTTGTGTGTGTGTACTGTAAAGAGGTCAAACGGGTGCAATTTCCACTCAGGGCAGAATGAGCCTTTTCCTGTCTCTCAAGCACTCTGTCTTTTCCTAGGATACATGTCCCCAGAAAACTTCCTCCAAAAGAAAAAACACTAATAAAACTTTAAAAGAATATAAAGAATTTTTTCTTTAAAACACATATAGATTCAATTCTGAAAGATAAAAAGAAAAAAAAACATGCATAGGGGCAGGGACAGGGGGCAGGGAGGAACTCTAACACATGTATGGGGATTCTTAGAGCTGGAAGACAGTTTAGAGACAGAGGGAGAAGAATCTATATACTAGAGTTTTTTGTCTGCAGTCACAAACCCCAAATTTGAGTCAGGAAAGTTATCAATTCTGTCTCAAGAAAAATTTATACTGCAAATGTTCAGAAAATGTTTACAATTTAAGACAGACCGTGATCTTGGTCCTACAATGTTAAGAATCTCCATTTTCAGGTGAAGAAATTGAGGGCTTTAGAAATAAAGAGAATGACCCTATTGGCACAGCTAGTGAGTGTGCAGAGCCAGGACCTAGTTAATTTTGGTTACTGTTCCTATATTGCCAGATACGTAACTGCCTGACATATAAATAACACATTTGAGTGACAGAGTGAGAACTGTACAACCATGTAGTTTCCTCCAAAGGTTATTTCTCCTAAACATTTTCTGTGTTCTCTTAACCAAAGAGAAGAAGACAGTAGGGTATAGTCAGAAAGGAACAGGTTTTCCCATTACCCTTCCAGACTTACTTCAGCAAGAGGAATTAATGGGTCACTTTATTGAAGTCTTCAGCTTGGCTTGATTCAGTGCTAAAAGAAATGTCATCAGGACTCAGTGTCTCCCCAGGGCTCAAGGAAGGAGAAGAGTGAGCTTGGCTTGAACGTAAACACATGTGCTATGTCATTTAAAGGAAATGTGTTAGGCCTATCACTCATATTTGCCTCCCCAAACCATCCTTACAAAGTCATTATTTTTATACTACCTGTTTTCATTCCTTAGCACAAACAACCTGATTAAAACTGGCTGAACTGCAACAAAAAAATAGCTGGGCATTGTGGCAGGCTCTTGTAGTCCCAGTCACTTGGGAAGCTGAGACAAAAGAATCGCCTAGGCCCAAAAGCTGGTGGTTGCTGGGTGCTGTGAAGCCATGGCACTCTACCAAGGGCAAAAAATTTAAACTCTGTCTCTAAAAAAAAAAAAAAAAAGCCAAAAGACTCTTCACCAAAGATGCAAATAAGCAAATGATGAACAGATATTCCACATCATGTTATTAGAGAAATTAAAATTAAAACAACAAAGAGATACTACTACACTTCTATTAGAACAGGCACAATCCAAAATCACTGACAACACCAAATGTTGGTAAGGATATGGAGCTACAGGAACTCTCATTTATTGCAAGTAGAAATGCTAAATGATATGGCCACTTTATGAGACAGTTTGGTGGTTTCTAATTCCTTCCTGTATGATTCAGCAATTGCACTCCTTGGTATTTGCCCCAGGGAATTAAAGACTTATGTCTACACGCAAATCTGTATATGGATATTTAGAGCACCTTCATCTATAGCTGCCAAAACTGTATGCAACCAGTATGTCTTATGGATAAACTTTAGTACATTTGTACAATAAATGAAAAAGCTATATTAAATATATGTTATAAAGTGAAAGAAGCCAATGAGAAAATGATACATATTATATGATACCAATTATGAGATACTCCAGAGTTGGCAAAACTATGGAGACAGTAAAAAGACATTAGTTCTGAGGGAGAAGGGAAGAAGAAGGAATAAACAGACAAAGCACAGAGAATTTTTAAAACAATGAGACTATTCTACATGACACTAGAATTGTAGTTTGGGCCATTATTCATTGGTGGAAACTCACAGAAAGCATAATACTAATAGTGAACCCTAATGTAAACTGTGGCTTTTGGGTGATACTAATGTATCAATATATACACATCAATTATAACAAACGTAGCACTGGGAGGTTATGCATGTGTGGGGGCAGTAGTTATGCAGGATATCTCTGTACCTTTCTCTCAATTTTTCTGTGACTCTAATACTGCTCTAAAAAATAAAGCCTATTTTTAAAGGAAATAAATAAATAAATAAAATTTGGGTACAGAACAGATGGTACCATCTAATATCAAATTCAATGGAATTGTGTCAAGACCAATTGTGCAAATTTTTTTAAATTCCCACAATTTAAAAAATTGTGAAAAGACAATTTTTTAAAAACTACATAAAATTCTTGTAAATGACAAGAATAGGAAATAAGTGAGGGTACTTCTGAAGTTAATTCACCCTAAGTGAAATAAAATGGAAGAAACTATTCTGATATTAACCTTTCTGAATAATATGAAAGTAGCTAAAATTGAAAGAGGAAAAGGATACTAGATAGAAGGAAATAACTATCAAGGAAAAGAAAAGGGAAGATTTTACCTCATTGGCTGATAAATCTGTTCACTGTTCATAGACTAATAAGAAAGGACGATTATACCACAGCAAAGAAATGGCTACATAGACTGTAAATCCCATGAAAAGTGGGACTGTTTTTTATTCTGTGCATTATCAGCGCCTAGCATTGGCTATTATGCTAAATGTGTGGAATTTTAAATAAATGTTAAAGAAATTATTTAATAGACCAGAAGGCTATAATGAAGAAATAGACATGAGATGGTACAAAGAAAATCACCAGTGATCAAGAAAAATCAGGTGATTATTCAAGGTTTGCTAACTACTGTAACAAATATCCTAAATTTTTAGCGGGCTAAGTAATGAAGACTTATTCCAACTGTAATCTGATGATTAGGTTTGGTGGAGACAACTCTGCTCCACATTCAGGAAACTTTCATCTATTGGCTCTAATGCTCATAGAGCCTCAGAGTCTCTCATTAGGTCGTCTATATCCAGGTGGTGCAAGAGAAAAGCAATATATGGTGGATCACATAAAGGTTTTTCAGGGGTCAGGTTTAAAAAAGGAATCTATCACTTCTACCCACATTCCATTGTCAGGACTCAGTCAGAGGTTCCACCCAACTGCAATGGACTCTGAGAAATGTCCTCTAGCTATAAGCAACATTAGCAGCATGCCAGAGCATCTAAAAGACAATTGCAGCACAAATGCTTGTGCTCTGCCCTGAGTGGGGTCACCAAAGTCCAGAATTCATCCAAAGAGAGTCCTGTTGGAAATGTTCTTTATGTCATCTTGTGATCCTAGAGAATACACCCTCAGAAAAAGAGAAAAATCAGGTCTAGCTAGAGCTGCCTTGCTAAGCAGATCAAAAGAGGAAACAATTTCAAAAAAAAAAAAAACTATCTCTGGCAGGTTTTAGCTATAGGTAGTTCTTCTCTTTAATCAGATTCTACAAGAAGCAGACTCTGAGCAAGGATTCAATGTAAATGATTTATTAAGAAAGTATTCTCAGGAGAAACTGATGAGTAAGGGAAGCATGATGGGAAAAAGTCATTGGTTACAGGTTTCTCTAAGGGTCGTATTCCAGGAAACTTTCCGTTATCTCAATGGGCAAAGTAGAACCAATAGCACAAGGATGATCTTCTGAAGAATGTTTCATGTCCCAGCCACTAGCAGCAAAGTATAAAAACACAGGGGGATAAACACACAGAACCAGTAAGAGGCACTACCAGGCAGTTAAGTGGGGCGCCAACAGTGTACAGGCTCTCATATACATTTATCCTTGAGCCCATTTTTTGGTGGTTGCAAAGGGTAGTATATTCAGGCCTCTGGCAGAACCAAGCACAAAGTCTCTTGAGGTGAGAAAACTCACTCTGACCCTTGAGAAAACTCCATAAATTATTTTTTAAAAGCAATGGCCAGAAATCAGTCAAAAATTACTAGGCACTTAAGAATATAAGATAATATGGATATAGCAATAACTAAGCGAAACCACATATGATAGAAGCAGATCCACACAGGAATGAAATATTGCAACTATCAGACATAATTTTTAAAATCATGACGCTTACCATAGCTATTGATCATGTTTAAAAATGTAAATGATAAACTTGAAAACATA
This sequence comes from Perodicticus potto, assembly GCA_963574655.1. Classification (NCBI taxonomy): domain Eukaryota; kingdom Metazoa; phylum Chordata; class Mammalia; order Primates; family Lorisidae; genus Perodicticus; species Perodicticus potto. The sequence continues at coordinate 7,183 of CAUYRH010070586.1, read as the reverse complement.
TGCTGGGAATAAAAGACTATAAAAGGTATCACAGAAGGCTCGGTGCCCATAGCTCAGTGGTTAGGGCACCAACCACATACACCGAGGCAGGCGAGTTCAAACCCTGCCCAGGCCTGCTAAACAATAATGACAACTGCAACAAAAAATAGCTGGGCATTGTGGTGAGGACCTGTAGTCCCAGCTACTTGGGAGGCTGAGGCAGAAGAATTGCTTGAGCCCAAGAGTTTGAGGTTGCTGTGAGCTGTGACACCACAGCACTCTACCAAGGTGACATAGTGAGACTCTGCCTCAAAAAATAAATAAATAAAAAATTAAAAAGTTTTTAAAAATTAAAAAAAGTATCACAGAAGACTTGGGAAAGAACTAAATAGAACTTCTAGAAATGAAAAATATAATAACCAAAATTTTAAAATTCAGAAGAAGAGAAGAGTAATGGACAGACATGATTTGCAGAGAGAATATAACTAGGAATTTTAAAAACTGATCAAAGGCAATAACATATAGATTTAAAAATCTCACAGAATCCCAAGCAAGTAAAAAGAAATTCACCCCTTAGACAAATTATAGAAACTTTTAAGAACACCAAAGATAAAAAGAAGATCTTATGTGCAGCCTGTGAAAATAGAGAAATTACCTTCAATGAAGTGGCATTTAGAATAATAACTGACTTGTGAAGATCAACAATGAAAGCTAAAAGATGACTGAATACCTATTTAAAGTTCTAAAGGGAAAAGAAAAACGGCAACTTTATTTTATATCCAGCAAAAATATCTTTGAAGACAGAAGATACAGACAGTTCAGAAAAATACTGAAAAAATCCATCAGCTGCATAATTCCACCGAAAAAATATTCTAAATGACATACCTTGAGCAGTGACTCCAGTTTGAAGGTCTGAAATATAAAGAGGTATGAAGTGAAAACTGAATGAAAATGGAAGGAATATTGATTGTATAGCTAAGTAATAACTATTCTTAATAGGGTTAAAAATAAATGAGGTGTTATTAGCAAATAGCAATAATATATTAGTAAAAGTTATGAAAAATGGAGTTATAGTGGTCTAAAGTTATTTGGAAGATGGGTAAGAGTTATTTTTTACCTTTAGTCCTTTATAATTTAAAGATGCATTTTTGTAATTTCCAGAGTAACTTCCAAAAAAATATAAACAGAATGCATATTATTACCCAAAATTTAAAAAGCTAAAAATATATAGTAAAAATGAAAAGAGAAGAACAGCATAAAACTGATATAGAAAACATACAATATTAAAATTCCCAAATATATCAGTAATTATGATGACTATAAACCAACAATGCTTTAGTTAAAGAGAAACAAAAGGTGGAGACTTTACCTCTTTTATGTTTATATGGATAGAGCTGGAACATATTCTTCTTAGCAAAGTATCTCAGGAATGAAAGAAAAAGTATCCAATGTACTCAGCTCTACTATGAAACCAATATATAATCACCCACACTTCCATATGAAAGCTATAACTCATATGGCAGCTATAGTTAGGGTGGAGGGAGGGTAACTGGTCAGACCATAGCTATGGTGCATTTTACAAGGGTACATGTCAAATCTACTAAGTGTAGAATATAAATGTCTTAACCCAACAATTTAGAAAGTGCGGTGAATGCTATACTAACCAGTTTGATGTTAGTATTTCAAATTGTATATAAAACCAGCACATTGTACACCACAAATGCATTAATGTACACAGCTATGATTTAATAAAAATAAATAAATGAAGTTAGAAATATATAAAACCCATCTCTATACTGCTTTCAAAAGACAATAAAACATAACGGTATAGAAAAGTTGAAAGCAAAAGGTAGCATGAAAATATTAACCAAAAAAAGATGATTTTGCTATTAATATCAGACAAAAGGGAATTTGAGGCAAAAATCATTTCTATTGGTAAAAACTGTCACAACAATAAAAAGACTGAATTCATGAAGAAACAAGATAATTTAAAATTTATGTGCACTTAATAATATGACCTAGAATAAATAATACAAAAACTAATAGAACAAGTAGAAAAATAAATATCCACAATTTGAGCAGATTTCAGCACATCTCTATTAATGACTGATAGAATATTTTGTTAAAATTATTGAGGATACAGAAGATTTGAAAAACAGTATTGCTATCATGTGAATGTCTGCATTGCCCCCAAATTTATATATTGGAACTTACCCCGCCAGGTGACAGTGTTAGGAGGTGGCACCTTTGGGAGGTGTTAGGCCGTGAAGGTTCTGCCCTCATAGGAGGGAATGAGAAAGGAAGGAAGTTCATCCCTTTGTGTTCTTCTGTGCCTTTGACCGTGTGAGGACACAACACTCTTCCCTTTCTCATCCCTTCTACCATTGAGGATGCAGCAAGAGGCACCACCTTGCAAACAGAGAGTAATAAGCTGGGTCTGCTGGGACTTTGATCTTAGACTTCCTAGCCTCTAAAACTGTGATAAAATTAATTTCTCTTGTTCCTAAATTACCCTGTCTAAGGTATTCTATTAGAAGTACAAATGAACTAAGATAGGGATTAAGAAACTTGACCAAATGAGCATCTAAAGAATGTCCACAAACAGCCTGACAACTGCAGAGTGTACAATTTTTTGCAAACATACACATATATTTCAAAAATAGACCACATCATGAACCATAAAGCAAGTCTCAACAAATTTCTGAGGACTGAGATCGAATATGTTCTCTGACCTCAACACAGTTAAACCAGAAACAAAATTAAAATAATAATTTTTTGATTCTCAAATATTGGGAAATTAATATTGATAGTTATAGGATAAGGGAAATAAATGGAAATTTTAAAACATTCAGAGCTAAATGATGATGAAAAACTATTCACTGAGACCTACAGAAAATATTAGCTTCAAAATGTATCTACTAGTAAAGAAAAAAATTAGTTAAGCATCCATCTCAAAAAGTTAGGAAAAGAAGGGGGAAGTAAGCTAGAAGAAAGAATATAGCAGCAATCAATGAAACAGAATAAAGATATAAGAGAAAAGAGAAGCAAAGCCAAAGTTGATTCTTTGGAATGATAAGGAATGGCACAGATAACTCACAAAAGAAATTGTTCAGATGCCGAAGATATCAGATACAAGAAAATTATGAGAAATTTAATACCTATAAATTTTAAAATATAGATGAAATTGGCACAGTAATATACTTGGCATATTTGACACACACAGAAGACCATTTTTAACATTTTTGTCTTTCATTTAACAACACTGTTTTCAGAAATAATCACATAATCAAATAAGTAATAATAATGGGCAGAGGAAAAACATAGTGAAAATTTTCTTTTACCTGAAAGTTTTCTATTATTAAATTACATATGCTAGTAAGCACACACAGACACATACCCTCTAAAATGTTTTTTCCCTTAGAGACAAGGTCTTCCTCTGCAGCCAGGCTAGAGTGTAGTGGCACAATCACTGATCATTGTAACCTCAACTGCTGGGCTCAAGCAATCCCCCGTCTCACCTGCCTGAGTATCTGGGCCTACAGGTATGAGCCATTGAGCCCAGCCTAATAAAATAAATATTACAAAAAAAGATGAAAAATTAATGGATTAATACTTTTCAATTGCCTTAATGTATTTTTAAGAAGAAAATACTCATGCTTACATATTAATCTGTCACAGTAAGGAAGACAAATATTATGCTTTCTATTTTGAGCCTAATGTCCTGCAAATCTGTCACTGATTTCATCAAGACCGATCTTCTTCATGTATTCATGCCCATAGACAGTCTAGCCAGATTTGTCGATCTATCTTTGCTCAGAATTGAGCAAAACTCACTGTTTTATTTTAATTTTGAAAAATATCCTTTCATATAAAGGAACAGATATACTGGTAGTTAAGAAAAGTCTTAAACACAATATTAAGCTTGGCCACTATTCATAAAAATCTCACTTCTCAATAAATTTCAGAAATTGCAGTAGTGGACATACCTTTGTTTTTTGAGATCCATTCTAGCCACTTTCAAACATTTCTACAAATGTTTAAAAACTCCAAGTAGTCACACAGTGGTAGAATTTATGCAATTCAAGCTCTGTTTCTTTGTTTCTCCAATCATTATGCTATCACTGTTATCTAATCTACTATTTAAACCCAGAAACATACAGTAACACAGGAGTTGGAGATATTACCTGCACAAAAGCAGGCAAGCTCCAATAATTGCACCTGTTACAAACTTACCTTAGAAACAAAGGTGTATAGCTGAGTCCAAGTGTTTTAAGAGGTAACACTGTAATTAAGAATTCTCCAACCTTTTGGGTGGCACCTGTGACTCAATGGAGAAGGGCTCAGGCCCCATATGCCAGAGGCGGCGGGTTCAAACCCAGCCCCAGCCAAAAACTGTAAAAAAAAAAAAAAAAAAAAAAGAATTCTCCAACTTTTACATAGAATACAGTGTGTTTTAAAGAGTAAGTTTTTTAAAGTTCTAATTTGAAGCTTACTTTCATGAAAATGCAACAAAAATCTCAGCCATTATTTTAGAACTTAAGCAGTAAGAGATTGGAGGAGTGGTTTTAAATTCTGACATTGGGGTGGCGCCTGTGGCTCAGCAAGTAGGGCGCCAGCCCCAATATACCAAAGGTGGCGGGTTCAAACCCAGCCCCGGACGAACTGCATCAAAAAATAGCCGGGTATTGTGGCGGGCGCCTGTAGTCCCAGCTACTCGGGAGGCTGAGGCAAGAAAACCACCTAAGCCCAAGACCTGGAGGTTGCTGTGAGCTATGACTCCACGGCACTCTACCAAGGGTGATAGAGTGAGACTCTGTCTCTACAAAAAAATAAATAAATAAATAAATTCTGACATTGTTTTTATATTCTCTACAGACAATGGAACTCCCTTATTGCATAAATCCAGGGTGCACAGTTCCCACTACTCTGATCTTGGTACCAAAAGGACAGATCCCTAGAAAATTACAACTTATGAAAACTGACTCTGTATACCAGAACACACGTATAAAAATGTTCCTAGCAGTATTGTTCGTAATTGCCACACATACACACAGAAAATCCCTTAATTTCTATCAACAATAGAAAAGTCAAATAGTGTATGTTATGGTCATACAACACAATACTATATAGCCAACACCCTTCCCCCAACAGTACCATCTTTCTTTTCTCTGTAACTACTAACACAATTTATTCAGTCTCCTGTATTGCCCATTTCCCGCTTGGGTTGGTAACCTCCACGAGGGCAAGCATCAAGTCCTGATTTACACTAGCACCCAGCCTGGTGCCTGAGACATGGTAGCTACTCAGAGTCATTTAATGAATGAAGGAATAAGTGGTGAGTTATAGGTTACAGTAGAGCCCTGCTTGCCTGGGAGCTAGCTATTCCATCACTTTAAGAACTTTGTCACGGTCTATGCAATTATCTTTTTCGCTTCATCTTCAAAGTAAAATCTTTTCTTCATTTCCAAAATCTTGGAGGACCTTCACTGTATGCCCAAATACTGACAACACAGGTAGTGGCTGATGTGGAACTGATAAACTCAGGACCTCTAACACCTGTCAGAATATAACAAATAAAAATGATCAGCATTTACTGAGTGCTTCCTCTCTGCAGGGGCAACCCTGAGAGTCTCCCATGTAATTCCTTCAATATTCACAATGACCATATGAAGCAGACACTAGTAGGATAATCATTTTGCAGGTGAGGAAACTTTTCAAAACTCACACCACTGGAAAAGTGGTGGAGCTGGATTCCAAACCAACAGGCCACAGTGTGCTACACTGTGTTAAATATTCAGGGTTGAAAATGAGACTGTTACTAATTGCAGCTCATACCTCATATTGGTTGGCATGTTGAACAGCATGGCCTGGGTTGTGTGGTGAAGAAAGACAGAGTTGATAGGCACCGCATGGGGTCTGTGAAGCCAGGCTTCAGAAAGCCAGTGCTCATGTAGACTTCCAATAAAGAACCCTTCAGATCCCACCTTTTTCCTGTGCTGGGTAATCTCAGGATTTACCTGAAGGAGCCAGGATTTTGTCTCTTGTGATCCTAGCTGGGGGCTCAGAGCGCCTGTTGCTACTGGAATCATCTATAATTAGAGGATTAAACCATTTCACATTTGGGCTGACTGCAGGCATCCTTGACAAGCAGCCTCACTGATGGGTATGATGTCTCTGTGGTTTGTGGCTCCATGTGGAGATGGATAAAACTTCAGAAAAATAGAACAGAAAAAAAATAAACTGCAGAAATCTTTCAAGTTTTCATTTCTGCCTGCTCAGGTTTTATTCCCTTTTTGAACATTTCATGCACCAGAGATACACAGTAATTCTCCTACCTTCCTCTGCCACCCTGCACACTGGCCGCAGCCTCACATCAGCACAGCTCCTATCACACTGCACTGGGTTATGTGCTGTCCAGGGATGTTGTCTGTTCACACCTACAGGTTTGTTTGGCATAGGAAAAAGTATCTGGGATTTCTTCCAAAGATGCTCTTCCTTTTACTGGCTCCTCTACATTCTCTCAGGCTCCATTAATATTGACCCTTAAATACTCAGCCCTCACTCGTTAAACTTCCTTTTGGTCAGCTACTAGAATAATATAATATTATCAAATTATAAGATGTTTGTTAAAGAAACACCAAATAACATAAAAGTATGTTAAGGAGAAAGTAAAAGTCTCCTATAATTTCACCTACACTCTAGAGATGAACACTGTTAAGTTGGTGCCTATATTACAAACCCCTTCAAAGGATATGAAAATTGATAAATAGATGTTAACATATAATAAATTATTATTTTACCATTTTATAATCTAATTTTTTACTCAATAATATATTATGGACATTGACCCATATCTAAAAAATTTGAAACATTGATCTACCATATCCTTATTAATGTCTGCATATTATATTTCTCAGTCCAAAAGCAAACCGACATGAATGAAAAGAACCATCAACCATCCACATAAAAACTGGGCTTCCTCCTTGACACACCTTTCCCTCTTTTTTTTTTGATTTTTATTAAATCATAATTGTGTACTTTGGTGCAATCATGGGGCACAATATGCTGACTTTATATACAATCTAAAATATTTTCATTAAACTATTTAACATAGCCTTCATGACCTTTAAATCACTATATGAAGACATTTATATTCTACTTTTAGTAATTTTCACTTGTACCCTTGTAAGATGCACCATAAGTG
>CAUYRH010070583.1:0-44709 GCA_963574655.1 Perodicticus potto | reverse complement strand
CCAGCCACGTACACCTGAGCTGGCGGGTTCGAATCCAGCCCGGGCCCGCCAAACAACAATGACGGCTGCAACCAAAAAATGGCCGGGCGTTGTGGCGGGCGCCTGTAGTCCCAGCTACTTGGGAGGCAGAGACAGGAGACTCGTGTGAGCCCAGGAATTGGAGGTTGCTGTGAGCTGTGATGCCACAGCACTCTATCCAGGGTGAGAGCTTGAGGCTCTGTCTCAAAAAAAAAAAAATTAGAGTGCTTACATCCTACTAATTAACATGGCTTTCACCACATTTACCTAATCACAGTGTTAAGACATTTGTGTTCTATACTTGATAGACTTGACTTGTACCCTTGCAATATGCTCCGTAGGTGTGGTCCCACCATTAACCCTCCCTCTATCGAACCACCCTCTTCCCTTCCCATCCCCCACCCCTTCCCTCCTTTATCCAGGGCTATAGTTGTGATTCGACTCTCATATGAAAGTGTGAGTGGTTATAAATTGGTTTTATAGTAGTAGATCTTATTCACCAAATAAAATGTAACTGAGCCATGAAAAGAAAGAAAACCATTCTCTTTTCTTTGTAGCTATTTGTTTTAATTAGCTTTTAGTATTATAGTAGCTACTTCTAGGAATTTCTAAGAACATGTTACTGCTACTTGCAGTAACTGAGCCTAATTAAATTTTGGTATAAAGACATAAATATACCAACTGTTGTGCCAACAGTTGAGAAAGAAGTATTTTGGATACTTTAAAGACTATTTCTTTTACAATCATAAATTTCTTGCAATTTTTAGATGGCAGATTGATGTGTGAATTGCTCGATCATGATAACACAGTGAGTAGATAATATATATTCAGTTCCATGGTGAGGTATTAGAATTTCTAGAAGATTATGGAATTATTATTAAACTCACAAAAAGAATTTCCATTTTGGAAATGCTCATTTTTAATAATAACTATGACTTAGTGTGAGGATACATGCCAGATAAAACTTGTAATCCCTCGTGTAATCTCCAGGACGCTGTGAGGAGGTTGTTATTAACCCCTATTTGCATGTGTGGAGAATGAGTCAAAAAGCTGAAGACATTCGTCCAGGATTGCGGCATGGATAAGTGACACAGCTGAAGTCTACTCATCAAAAGATGAAAATGCCGATATTCCCTGGCTTTATTTTTACACAGTATCCAATGGACATTGCATGAAGTTAAAGCCATATAAAAATCTAGAGCCCGCAGATGTAAGAGAACCTGTTTGTTCAAAGCTGGTGACCTGAAGTTGAGAACCTGGATTTACAAATATCTTTTTTTTTTTCCTTCTTTTTTTTATTGTTGGGGATTCATTGAGAGTACAAAAAACCAGGTTACACTGATTGCATTTGTTACGTAAAGTCTCTCTTACAATTGTATCTTGCCCCCAAAAGGTGTGTCACACACCAAGAACCCAGCCCCCACTCCTTCCCTCTCTGTGTTCTGCCTGGATTTACAAATTTCTTATGGTTTTATGTTTGGCATCTTCAGAGGCAAGGGACTCCCTGTGACCTGTCACCGTCCTGAGGTGTGACATTCAGGCTCACACCAGCAGTCTTTCCGTTTCGATGTCCCTCCATTTTCTTCAAATTCCACAGCTAACTTTCCTATGTCCTGACCCCAATTCACCGAGAGAGTGAGCTCCCTGGAGCCTCTTCTCCCCAAGACACTAATCCTATCAAATGAGTGCTCCACCCTTATGAACTCAACTAAACTTAATCACTCCCTTACTCCAAACACAGCCACACTTATTGGAGGCTTAGGGCTTCAACATATGAATTTCGTGTGGGGTCCCATCTCCTTTGGGGTTCACAGCAGGAAGGTAGCACACAAATCAGCAAATCACATCTAATGAGTGGAGGCTAGAAAGTGCTTAACCACTGGCTGGGAGAAGCCCAGGGCACCATCATATCAGGTACAGAGGGCCAAAGACTCCGGAGGGAGGCCAGTCAGTGCTGGAGACATTGAAACTGAAGACCTTCGGAAGTTAGTCACCCAGCGCCTTCTGGGTTTTACAAGAAGCATCTGAGATGCAGCAGGAATTCCCTCCTTAAGGTCATAGTTCATTGAAGCTGCGAGGGGGGTTAAGCGAGGTCTAGCTGCTCATTGTGCGATGGTCCAATTATTGAAACAACGAGGATTACCAAGGGAGAAAGGAGAGACCCCTTGTCAGAGTCCCCCACTAAGGAGAATGTGGGATTTTAAAGGAGGGCCTTGTGCTGTGAGGCAGGTTGAGATGTAACTAAAGAGGAGTTTTGTGCCTTGGGGCCGGTTGGGAGTGATGGCAAATCTTGACATCAGAGCCTTCAGAATCTCAGCTCCCTTGTCTTGCAGAAAAGCCACCATCACTGGGAAATAACTAAAAAAGTCATGGAGGTAGTTAAGGGAGAGGATTACAAAAAACATGGATGGGTCATTAAAATGTGTTCCTAAAGCTGGTTCCGGTAGAGTTAGTGGCAGAGGTAGGTTTAGAAACCAGACCTCATCTTCCTTCCTGGAGGTTCCCAAGTGCTGGCTCATGGATAGTATACCTTCTGCAGAAGGCTGTAAAAGAAGGCAAGTGTGTTCAATATTTTAACTTATTTAGCACTTCTGGCCCTTATGAATAACATAAAATTAAGATGTCCCATCCCCCTTCCATTGGAGAATATTCTAACTCTATACCATCATGTACCATGCCTACTATCCTTTTAATTCTCTTAATTAAAGTCATTACTAGGTCTGAGGGGAAAATCAATTGCCAAGACGGAAAAGGAATAAAACATGGTGTCCGGTAAGCACATCTCTCTTTGATTTTAAGCCATCCAGCAATATGTCCAGCCATGCTGTGTTTTAAGACCTTAAGGCACTTTTTTTTTCTTAATAGAGACAGAGTCTCACTTTGCCACCCTTGGTACAGTGCTGTGGAGTCACAGCTCACAGCAACCTCCAACTCCTGGGCTTAGATGATTCCCTTGCCTCAGCCTCCCGAGTAGCTGGGACCACAGGCACAATATCCGGCTATTTTTTGATGCAGTTTGGCGGGGGCTGGGTTTGAACTCACCACCCTCAGTATATGGGGCTGGCGCCCTACTCGCTGAGCCACAGGTGCCGCCCTTTTTTATTGTTTTTTTAATTGTTGGGGATTCATTGAGGGTACAAGAAACCATGTTACATGGATTGCATTTGTTAGGTAAAGTCCCTTTTACAATTGTGCCTTGCCCCCAAAAGTGTGTCACATAACGAGACCCCACCCCCTCCCTCCTTCCCTCTCTCTGCTCTTCCTTTCCCCCACCTTGTCATTAATTGTCATTAATTGTCCTCATATCAAAATTGAGTGCATAAGATTCATGCTCCTCCATTCTTATGATGCTTTACTAAGAATAATGTGTTCCACTTCCATCCAGGTTAATACAAAGGCTGTAAAGTCCCTGTTAATCTGAAATATAATCAGGAGTGCAGAAAGTTCAAAAAATAAAAATAAAAAACTCTGAGTAAATACGTATTGAATGATGCATAAGTAGTTTCATGGCAACATCTGCAGTTTATTGTGTCATTTTTCACTGAAGAACTGAATCCCACTATTTCCCAGTCACAGCCATGAAAATTCCAACTCTGGTAAAGGTGCTTTTCGTGGCTCCTTCACATTTCTTCACACAGAGCAAGAAAGGAAGGAACAAGTGTTATTCTTCATTGAAAAGTTGTCTCTCAAAACAGTACCAAATTCAATTGCAAATAAGTATCCGCGGAAGGAAAATGATCTTCTTTTTTAAGTTGCAATGATCCCATTTGTTTTCTTAAACTAGGGTTTCCACTTGGAAGTATTAATCAGCTTGAGCAGGGAAACTATTGTGGTAGGGTGTTTATTTTACTGCAGAAAAACACATCTTTCACTTGGAAATTGTTAGCCTTTTTGCTGAAGCAAGCTAAATTTGGTAACACAGGGCAAAAATAAAGTAAGCTCATTATGTGGAGCTAGCCAGGTTTATGCAGGTTCTGTAAGACTTAATTGCTGTGTATTTTAATGGTCCATCTTTATTTTGTCTACTTTGGGACCATAGCACCACAGTGCCTAGCTAAAAGAAAGCATCCATGCATGGATTTGTTGAATGAAAAACACTGATTAGTCTCCGTTCAAAATATTGAGATATTCTTCTTAGCAGATGGAAGAATTGCAAAAAACCAGTGTGGCACTACTATGCCCCACTCATGTTCCTCCACCAGTCCTTGGGTTATAGTCAATAGTCAGGGAGGAAAGTCCTCCTCAGTCTTGGCGAGGGGTGGGGATGAACCTCAGTTAGTCATTCTGCTGGCCAGGGATTGCAGCACCAGCCCAGGAGACAAGAGGGGGACTCTTCAGGGGATTGATTCTAAAAAATGGGAAGGGAGAAGTAGTGTGCTCTTCACTGCCCATCCAGCCTCTGGATATTTTTGTGTGAGCACATGATGTTTGAAGCTGCTGCAGCTCAGTCATGACCACAGGGAGGTGGGAGGAGGTGGCTCACGTGCTCTGAAGAGGGCAGAGCAGAAAGATGGCATTTTCCCCCTCAGTGATGTCTCGAGCCTCTGACTTAATGACCCCTGGAGTCATCCTCCCCTCCAGAGGGCTCATTCTGTAAGAATTTCTCCTTATCTTTCAAGCTGGGTGTTCTATGATTTTCAGGCAAAAGTATCACAGCGATTAGCTAATTCGCTGACTTCTGGAGTCAGTTGCCAGAGTTCTCAGCATCAGATTGAACGATCAGTCATTATCCTGTTCCAGGTCTAGCTCTAAGATTATTGAATTAGCAAAAGAGTGTTCTCTTTCTTTTTCCTCAACTATTCCAGACAGACAAACACCAAAAGCCTTCGAAGATACACAGTTCAGTAGAAGAGAAACGGGTTTTTCTGTCCTTTGGCCTGTCTGTTGTCCTCTCAAAACCACCTCTGTCCTTCACGCGGGTCACTTGAGTACCCAGGGTGATACCGAAAGCCCCAGTCCTCGAGCAGGGGGGTGGGGGCACTTCAGGCCTCTGTCCACTGAGGGACACCTCCTTCTGCTGGACACTGACTCCCCAGTCCTCCCTGTGACATTCCCAGCCACCTCGTCCGTCCTTGTTTCAGATGGAAACCCTAGGTGCACTCAGCATCTGGCTTATACACTCACCATTTTCACTCCGAGTATATGAAATTACAACTTCATCTCTGTTACCTGGATTTCTTTTCTGACCCTGATAACCACACTGACCAGGGAAGGTGAAGGAATTTGAATTTAATCTAAATGGGATGAAAAAGCCACTAGGTGGTTATAAACAGGGCACTTGGTACAAAGTAGCAGCCAATTCCAGTGCTCTACATTCACTAACCAGACAATTTCCAGCCTTTACCTGACTGTTCCAGGCCTTGGGGTTTATGCGTCTTGGTGAAAGAAAGAAGGGGCAGTCAAGGCCTGGGCCCAGGTCTCACTCGGATGCACGCAGCCTACTCAGTGGGCAAGCTGGCACAGTTGCTTAAAGTCCTTTGCTCACAATTTCCATTTGAACCATTTGGGGGCAGAAAGGAAGTGCAGGAAAAAAAAAATCACTGAATTCCTAATAAAAAGTGAGTGGGAAAATTAGTTAAAAGGAAATAACACACCAGCAGTGATCAAAAAAGGCATGACTTCATGATGAAAAGTAGCAGTTGGGTTCATGAGCAAATCCTGGAGAAACTCCCAATCCCAGCTGAGTCATGCAGTCAGTAGACATCTCATAAATAGACCCCAACTGCAGAGAACTGCATTTGGCAACAGCTGCGTCCTTCACCCGCTAAGTGTCTGTGCGTGAGTGTCGATGGTTTTGGGGAGGAACCATCAAATGCTGGAGGAGAACTAGGAGCCTGGCTCTGTCTGCCTGAAGCAGAGGGCACGGGTTTTGTGCAGGCCTGGGGGAGCCACCTCAATCCTGGGGGCACAGCACACATCCTGCCTGCCCTCTTGGGGTAAAGGAACAATTGTGCAGTACATTTACCAAAAACGGAACAAAACATGTGGTTTTCAACCATTCTGCTTGGCCATCTTAAATGACCTCAGCTTAGTTCACAGGGAACAAACCGAGATAAAAATCTCTTTGAAGGGCAAGTTCAGTAAATGAACGAAGGCATTTGAAAATGTACTGCTTCTATTTGAACATGTATAGCCATTTTCAACAACTGCTCTTGCAATAAAATAAACAAGGAATTATTTATTTATCATAGCTTTAATTGCTTAAATAAGCAGCACATCATTACTCAATGGTAAGATTGTTTATTCATTCATTTGTTTGTTTATTTATTTAGAGATGGAGTCTCACTCTGTTGTATAGATTAGACTGCCATGGTCTCAGCCTCCCTCACAGCAGCCTCAAACTCCGGGGCTTGAGTGATTTTCCTGTTCAGCTTTCTGCATAGCTGGGACTACAGGCATGGGTCACCATGCCTGGCTAATTTTGCTATTTTTTAGAAATGGTAGAGACCGGGGTCTCTCCCTTGCTCAGGCTGGTCTCGAACACCTGAGCTCAAGGGATCCTCCCACCTCAGCCTCCCAGAGTGCTAGGATTTAGCCTCTGCATGGGCCCTGATGGTAAGATTTTACAAGGAGGGAAAAGTGACAGAGCTTCCTGCATTCTTCCCAGAGGTGTGCCTCTGTTACTGATGACTGGCTAGGGTGTGGTATAAAGTTACAGGCTTATAAAAGCAACAGCATACGGCAAACTTACAAATGAGTGTGCTGCTTATACTGATATTCAGGTTGGAGCCAGGAAAAAACAATGAACAGTCTTATTGAGAGTTTCCAGGTAATTCATTTTAAAAAGGCTACCCTACCCCTCCCGCGTTGAACAATGACATATTACTTTACACAGATTTGTTGGGCATCACGATACAAGACAAAACTGTTGGCCAGGCTTGAAGGGATACGAAATTCCAAATAATACAATTGTTTGGATTTGTGTGAAAACTGAAAATTAACAGTGAACAGCAATAAACGACATTGTTTGCCAATGTGGGCAAGCAGGAAAACTTAATGGAATCTGGCCCATAATTGTAAGAGGAACTGTTCTATTTACCTTTCCCATACCCAGAAACAAAAGATTCACACAGGATTAAAAACTGTGGCTACGAATAAAATACTTCGTTGCTTTGTTTACTTCAAATTATTTTCCTCAAAATTTAATTATAATGCTAAAGATCTACAACATTATATTCACTTCCTTTTGCCTTAGCATAGAAAAGAATTTTTTAAAAAAGAAAAAAGATGATCCCAGGAATTTCTGACTATGTTTTGGGGAAAAAAAAAAGTGACATTTTTTGAGTAGCAATGGAATGTTTTTTTAGTGGGTGGAAACAGTAACAGCAGACACTTGGAAACATAGTACTATACTTTTTATTTAATGGAAAAAAAAAAAGTTTTGAACATGTTGCAATTTATCTATAGAGAAGTCCCTGTACAGAAAAGTGAAATGTATTGCTAGTTTTTAGAATCATAAACATCAGACAAAAACTTAAGAAACTTTACCTAAGTATCTTTTAAAAATCGAACGTAAAGAAATATTTTTAAATAGTTGTATCAATGTGGTTAGGAAATTAGTGCTTTGCTTTGCTTTCACTAATGTTCTGCAATGTGTGTGTGTGTGTGAAAAGAAATTATGTATCACTGGTTTTTCACAGCTGTATCTTAAGTTTGAGAATACATTTCAGACATCATGTATTCAGTTATATTGCTGCATGTCTGATCTACTTGCTTAGGATCACAGATAAGCTGTGGATATAAATATCAGTTATCTATCAGCTGCCCACAGTACTCTATAAAACAAATAGACATTTTTATACTAAAAATACATTCATGGGGAAAAACATCCAAGCTTACCATTCCCTTTGTGCAATGCCCACTTTCCCACAACCTCCTACAGGAAGATGTATGCAGGATCCTTTTCACTTGGCCATACAGCCTTTGCTATAGTTTTAATTCCAATATGCTGATGAGAGTGGAACGTAGCAATAGATAGTGACCAGTGGTTCCAATTTTAGCTGGGCATCAGAATTACACTGGAGCTGGTTTGGGAAATCGTTATAAAGTTATAAATGCTCATTGGAAGGGAAGTAGGGAACAGGGAAAATTAGAAATTAGAAATACCTTGTTTATTTCCTTCTCCCCACAGGCGATTTCCTAGAGATAATCCCTGTTAATGGTCCAAGGTATTATGTGTGTGTATATCTTCCCAGATGTTGTTTATGTGAACTATCAAAAACTCACATTTCAACACATTGACTTTAATGATCTCATTGGGTTTTATTAGTGATTTATTGAATCCAGGAGCATCCTATCTATGAAATAGAAAGTTGCTCTAATGAGCTGAGCAGAGAAGATGACCTTTATAGACAGAAAAAGACTGTCAAACGCAGAAGCAAAAAACAAAAAGAGTATTGGTTGCTGCGAAAATACTTTTCCTGCCAGGTGCAGTGGCTCATGTCTGTAATCCTAGAGCCCCGGTAAGCTGAGGCAGGTGGATTGCTTGAGCTCCGGCGTTTGAGAGCAGCCTGAGCAAGAGTAAGACCCCATCTCTTAAAAAATAAAAAAATAGCCAGAGGATGTGGTGGGTGCCTATATTCCCAGCCTCTTGGGAGGCTGAGGCAAGAGGATCAGTGGAGTCCAAGAATTTGAGATTGCTGTGAGCTATGATGCCACGGCACTCTACCAAAGGTGAAAAAGTGAGACTCTGTGTCAAAAAAAAAAAAAAGAGAGAGAGAGAGAAAGAAAAGAAAATGCCTTCCTTATGGGTTAAATCAGGGACTTCCTCATTATGCTAGCCCCTTTGGATGGGTCTCTGCGAATATCCTTATTTTAGAAAACTGGCTGTTTCCAGGTTCAGCCTGGCTGATGGGGCTGCTAGCTCAAGTGACTCTCAATCTGGCTTTGTGTGGTCTGTTGGGGCCTAGTGCAGGAGCTCAGTCCAAAACCATGGCCTCCCATAAATTTTCTTTAACAAACTATATAAAAGGTTATGTGGAAATAGAATACGTGCACACTTTTAAAATATTACTTGAATCATATAATACATATCACTGTTCTGCAGCTTTTTTAAAAAAGAAAAAATTCCTGTCTCACTTAATCCATGGTAAAGGCTTAGAGGTTTTTTTTTTTTTTTTTTTTTGTGACAGAGCCTCAAGTTTTCACCCTGGATAGAGTGCTGTGGCATCACAGCTCACAGCAACCTCCAATTCCTAGGCTCAAGCGAGTCTCTTGCCTCCGCCTCCCAAGTAGCTGGGACTACAGGCGCCCGCCACAACGCCTGGCCATTTTTTGGTTGCAGCTGTCATTGTTGTTTGGTGGGCCCGGGCTGGATTCGAACCCACCAGCCCAGGTGTACATGGCTGGCGCCTTAGTCACCTGAGCCACAGGCACCGAGCCAGGCTTAGAGATTTTTTAATTGAACTAGAAGGGCTCTAGTTCCAGCATAGCCAAAAGCTTATTGGGCAGTATCTTGGAAGGACCAGATGGCACACTTTTCCCTGTGCTGAAAAAAAGGGAGTAAATGAATGTCGTTATGAAATGTGTCCTCTTTTTCATTCCCAAGTACACAGACAGCCACATACTCCTTTCTAAGGACACTGACCATCCAAAAAAGAAAAAAACAAAAAAAAGAAAGAAAAATAAATTTAAAGATAGACCTGTGTCACAATATCCCTACATGATACTTATAATATAAAAAGTACTGCCCAGGCACACAGAGCTTCTGAATTAGTCTTTCATAGCCTCATTTTAAAATAGAAACGGACCACGAAGGATCACTGAACATTAAAAAAAACCCAGATGTGAAAGAACAAAACAAAGAAACATAAAAAAGAAACTTTCAGGGACAAAGAACACTCAAGAAACAGAAGGAAATGTGTGTGTGTATGTGTGAGTGTGAATTCTCAAAGTTATAAGAGAAATATATATATATATATATATATCCTTCATGAGACAAGAAACTGACCTTATTAAAAAGGGGAGCATTCGGAGAACAAAGCCAGCTCTAAATTAACACTATGATAGGAGAAATAAAGAGGCAATAGAGGAATTAGAAGATAAAGTTGAGGACATCTCTCAGAAAACAAAATTAAAAGGCAAAGAGATAGAAAATATGAGAAAAAAGATACAAAAATAAGGTTGGAACAGAGATAAGAATTCCTTTGGTAGGAGTTCTAGGAACAGGGAACAGAAAATTGAGGGAGAAATATCAAAAACACAATATAAGAACAAGCCCTCAAACTGAAAGGTGAGAATTTTAAGCGTAAAATTTCCTATGAAGGGCACAGTCCAAAGAATGGAAAAAGAACAACACTGAATAATATCTTTGTGAAATTTTGAAACAACAGGGATAAAAAGAAAACCCTAATCATTCCTACAGTGAAAAAAAACAGGTCACATATTTCTGGAAGAAGAATCCAAATAGCTTGAAGATCATGGAGCAAAGACTTCATGCTTTTGTGGGGGCAAATTATTTCTAACCTAGAAATATAAATCGAGCTCAAAACTCAATTAGTAATTTAAAAAAAATAAAGCTAAACACACACTTGCTCTGGAATTCTCTAGGCTTTCATTGCAATATCACCTGTAATTGTAAAAACCTATGAGATTCAGGACCTGCTAGAGAGGCCAATGCTGGCCTTGTCTCACCAGGCCTGGTGGGGCAGCCTGAAATTAACACCAACTTTGCAGTCTGAAGTTCACAGTTGTTACCTGCTGTTTTCTCACTGCTGCCCCAGTGGGAAGGCAGAACCACTATTTCCTGTGTCAACTCAGTGCCACTAGTCCAAGCCCCTGAAGACGAGGAGAAGAGAGTGGAGGCAGTGTGCTTCTTCCCTGGAGCACAGCACAGGGCCTTATACACTTAAAAACAACAACAACAGTCTATTGACGGACCAAGTTGATAACACATACCAACAACTTCAGCTCCAGAGTTGTGAAGTGAGTGAGCACAAGCTAGATTCTCTAAATTTGTTCTCAAATTCTGACTTGTTTATGTATATTTGTTCTATCTTCTCTGGTCAGAGAACCATTCTTTTTTTTTTTTCTTTCTTTCTTTTTTTTTTTTTTTGAGACAGAGTCTCACTTTGTCACCTGCTATAGGGTGCTGTAGCATCATAGCTCACAGCAACCTCAAACTCGGGCTCAAGCAATCCTTCTGTCTCAGACTTCCAAGTTGTTGGGCCTACAGGTGCCCATGACAAGGCCCAGCTAGTTTTTATATTTTTAGTAGAGATGGGGGTCTCACTCTTGCTCAGGCTTGTCTCCACCTCCTGAGCTCAGGTGATCCCCCTATATCAGCCTCCCAGAGTGTTGGGATTATAGGGATGAGTCACGGCACCAGGCTGGATAGAATCATTCTAAATGATAGAGAAAAGATACATACGAATTTTAGCTGATTTTAAAAAAGACTTTTTGAAATACATATCTCAGTCTATGCTATGTAAAATTCTTGCCTCTCACATCTGGAGCAGTGGCTCATGCCTGCAATCCTAGGATCACTTAAGGTTAGCAGCTCAAGACCAGGCTGAGCAAGAGCAAGATCGATCTCTACTGAAAATAGAAAATTAGTCAGACATTGTGGTGGGAGCCTCTAGTCCCAGCGACTTAAGAGGCTGAGGTGCAAGGATTGTTTGACCCCAGGAATTTGAAGTTGCTATGAGCTAGACAGAGGCCAATACACTCTAGCCTGGGCAACAGAGTAAAACTCTATCTCAAAAAAATAAAAAATAACAACAACAACAAAATCTTGCTTCTCTTATCTCCAAAATGCTTTCTGTTTTTCAGACTTGTCATAACGTAGCACATTCTATGTATTGGCTGGTCTAACTCTCTTTTTACAAGTACATTTTCTAAATACATTTTTGATTAGGTTTCTCTTTTTTTCCTTTGTTTTATAAAATGTGGGCTCCCTGAAAGCATCCGCAGTTTGGAGGACTTTCTAGCCATTCTCTTATCAGAATCACTAATGAGTACACAGATGTAATTTTGGCTTCTGAGAGGTTCCCATTCACTGCCATGTGTCTCCAGAAACATTAGCAGAAAATAGTGAAGAGATCCTTGCAGGCTTTCCGTCACCTTCTGCCTGTAGTCAGTTAGATGTAGCAAGCCCTGATGGCTAGTGACAAGGGCTCATATTTTGCCTCCAGAACAATTTGTTAAATTCTTCTAGGTCTTTTTTCCTATGGATCATAGCTTCGTGGAAGGTGAGGGTCTATTCTCGGTGACAGTGGGTTGCACATCAGAATTGCCCAGACAGCTTTTAAAGCATACCAGTGCTTGAGCGTCACCTTGCACTGATAAAATTAGAATCTTGGAGGGCTCAGGCTACTCTAGAATACCAGATAGGCTGTCATCCTGATGACTTAATGATGAAAGGACCAAGTCCTTAGAAGGCAGGCATTATAGACAACCCCTTACTCAATGGCGTGGAATGGTTACTAGTATGTCTGATTTCCCCAGACCTGGGTTTGCGTCCTGGCTGTGCCACTTTTTACAAGCTTTGTGACTTTGAGCCCATTACTTAATATCTCCTACATGTGACATTATCTATTCATTGAAGTTTTAAAAGGATTACATGGGATAATGCATATAAAGTAGTATAATGCCTGAGTAAATACTGAAAGAAAAAGTGTTTAATAATTCTTGTTGCTAATTTACTTAATCTCTCTAGCCTTCACGATCGTCATCCGAAAATGAGAATAGTAATAGAACCTAGCTCATAGGGTGGTTCCAAAAATTTAAGGAAATAAAATATTCCCAACCTTGTACTTGGTACATAGTAAACACACAAAGAACTGTTTGCTGTTGTGATAATAAGCATATGAAAAGCAGTAAAACAATACCTGCTCAGTCGACTCCCCTGTGTAGTTGGCAATCGTCAACTTAGTTCATGCAAGTGGATAGAACTTACAAACATACTAACATGATATAAAAGTAAGGTGTGCATGTAAAGAATTTATAATACAGACGTAGAAATTTATAATGAGTTTGAGTTTGCCAATCCCTTTGTATGGTAGTCTGAATCACGTCCCTTCAAAGATTCACATCCTAATTCCCAGAACCTTTGACTGTGTTATCTTATGTGGTAAAAGAGATTTTGCTAAAGTGGTTAAGTAAGGGTCTAGAGATGGGGAAATTATTCTAGATTCTCTGAGTGAATCGAAAAATCAGAAGAATAAGAAAGTGGCTCTGGGTCCACCCAGAGAATCCAATTAATCACAAGGGCTTTTATAAGAGGGAAGCGGGGTGACCAGGGTGAGTGGAAGGAGATGTGGGGACAGAAGCAAAAAGTCAGATTGCCATGAGGACGGGGTCTTGAACAGAGGAAGGCAGGTGGATTCCACCAGCCGAACAGGGCAAAGAAATGGATCCTTCTCGAAACCTCCAGAAGCAACCAGCCCTGCCCTCACAGTGATTTTAGCTCCAAAAGACTCATTTCACACTTCCGATGTCAGAACTGTAAGAAGATAAATTTCTGTTGTTTTAAGCCAATAAAAGTTTGTAAGTTGTTACATCAGCAGTAGGAAACTAATACATTTCTTTGCTTCCAAGTGTAAGTCAAAGTGTACGCCCTGCTGACAGCTTTGGGGCACAATATGTTCATGACCTTTATTTACTGGAATTTCTTTTTCTTCTATGCTAGGTACAGAAGTAATTGCAAGAATAATTAGGTTTTAATTCTCCCAAGAAAGAAGGAATTTGTAAAATCAATTCAACAAATATTTGCTAAAGACTTACTCTATGCAAAGTTTTGTATACATATTATCTGATAGAAATAAAATTAAATAGTAAATATGACACAGTTTTACACAATGTAAATGTGAAAGAATATAGCCTGATTATCTCAACAGCAAGGTGCAAATCAATACTGTTTCATAGTATTAACCAATATAGATTTTTGGTTATTCAAGATTATATCAATAAAGTTATTTATATTTTATAGTTAAAGAAATTTGGTAAGGTTTAATTCTGATTAAGTAATTATTTTCAAAATTAGCAAAAACATATGTATAAAAAGTAAGCATGGTAATCAAGAAAACCATTGTTAATAGCAGAGAATTGTGTAATTTTTTGACTGTATGTTTGTAGGGTTGCCATATTTTATAAATAAAAACAGAACACACAATTAAATTTGAATATCAGGAAACAATAATTTTGAATATAAATATGCATGCAATATTTGGGAAATGTTTATGCTAAAGAAAAATAATTGTTTAACTGAAATTCAAATTTAATGGGGCCCCTTATATTTTAGCTGACAACCCTAGTGATACTGCTGTTGGAAAAGCCAATTAACATACGAGCAATCCCGACTTTTACTTTAGTACCTTTATGAAAATCACATCAGAGAAGAGAACTATAAAACAAAGATCATTTAAATCTTACCAAACATAAGCTTCTACTTGACCAGAAATCACCATTTGTATTATTAGGTGGTACACTGGTCAATTAAAATGCAAATTGAGGCCATTTTTCCTGATGAACATACTTCAAAGATAGATAAAACTCATGAATAACTGATTAATGGTGAAAAATGATATATGGGCTGTAATGACACCATTACAAAAGTAAATCAGTGAAATTTAAAGCCGGAAAAAGAATAAACGATTGTATATAATTATAAGATGCTCTGTGGATTATAAAACAGCAAGTCATCTCCTTAGGGGGATTTGGCACACAGGGTTACTTCTAGGAAGTATCAGGGGACATCTAACCACATTATGTTCTTCCTTCTCCTCTTAACCATCCATTTGTCCAGCTGAAATCTAGTTAAATAAAATTCCAAGGCTCCCTGGAGGAAAAAGAAAGGTCACAAAAAGGCAGAGGGAGAATAGTTCCCTAATTCGAATTAGAAATTTGGGAGACAGTATATGCTGAGAGGATGTGCTGTCTAATTTAGCATTAACCAACCCATGAGGGGGGAAAACAAGAAAAAAATTAAATAAACCTTTTTATTTTCTCCTGCATTTCTCAATGACAGACCCCCTCTAAAACAAATGACTGATGCCATCTACGGTCGGGGGACAGCCTCAGACATAAAGTCAAGAAACTGTAAATGGTCAGCTGTACCTTGTAACAGCTGTCAGAGTTCCAATAGTTATAGATTTTCGGGAGCAAGAGATCAGTCATTCAGTAAATAAAAGTAATAGATATGTCTTGACTATTAACAATGTTCCAAAGAATCATCCCCAGGCTGTTTCCATCTGTCAGTTCATAAAATGCACCTGTTCTCATGGCCTTTTGATGTTATCTCCTAATCTTCTCCTGGTTACTCTTGCACTCTGGGCTGGAACACAGCCAGCACTTTGGCAACCTTAAGTCACCACCCGTTCTCTGGGGTGTGCCTTTTTGAATCCCTCTACCTTCCCACACCTTCAGGCCAATTCACCACCAATTCTCTGATATTGAGAACCTAAAGCTGGTCCTCATTCCCATGTCTCCAATTATCTGAAAATTTTTTCATAGCTGCTTTTCTTTTCTTTTTTTTTTTACATTAGATGTTATATTTGTGTTATATTTTATGTGAATGTATAAATATATATCCTATTTTGTTTAGGTATAAAGGCTTAATTAGATTTCATGTAGACATTTCTGGCCAGCACGTAGGTTAAATGCGTGCTTCATATTGCATCCCATCAGGAGGTGCGTAACGACACGTCAGGGATGATCAGTTCATGCAAAGCAGAGAGAAGAAGATCACTCTGTCGTGGGCACTTTTACACTTTATGATCAGCAAGTACAGTTAATCTGCTACAACCCAGCAGATGTGGTACTAAAAGTCATTGGGTATGCAACATTGCAGAATCAAAACCACAAGGCTCATGAGACAATCAGGTAAGAGGCACAACACACAAAAACTTCGTCAATAACACATTCAACAAGAGAGAAAATAAGGTAGGAGCTCAGTGCAAATGATAGCATAGTTTGACACATATTAATTAAATGGTTAGGAAATGCAGGAACACTGCATAAATAGGTCACTTTGCCCTGAAAAGACCTGAAATTTCCATCTAGGTGTGGGTGACAGAGGATGACCCTGGAGAATTAAATCATGCATATGCAAGTTCAGGATTTGCCTTATGTTCCAATTGTTCCCTGTTATATTAATCACATTAGATCTCAACTGTGGTTTCAAAACAAGCCATAGCACAAAAATCTGTGGGTTAATGTTTGGACACCCTGTGAATATCTTATTTCTCTTCAGCTACTGGTTTTAGCATGTATTGATTATCCCTGCCTGCATCAAGAATTTCAATGACATTTGCAAAATGATGACTTTCTAAATCCTTAAGCCTACACTTACACACTAACAGCCATCTATACAAGGAGTTTTCCCTCTCCCTTACTGAGAGTAGTAATACCTCTTGCATTATCAAAAGTCTAATCCTTCTTTTTTTGGCTGATTTTCAAGTGTTCTAAAGCCATGAGTTTGGATTCCCTTAGTGTTCCTGCCTTCCAGTTTCTTTAACTCTTTCTCATATCACACACTTTGAAATTCTTGCACTGTTCTGGTCATTCAATTAAAACAAAAAGCTTCAATTGCACTTGGAAAATATAATTGGAAAAAGTGGATCTGATCGAATGGTTCTTCCTCACTCTGGACAATACCATTCTAATAATGTAGCTCAAACGTGGTGTAGCTTTGAGTCATGTCTCACTGTTGGTTCATATTTTGACTAAAATTGCTAAGCTAAATTTCCTCCAATATCACGTGTTCAATTTTCTTTTCTTAAGACCAATTATCAAGGCTGGGCGAGGTGGCTCATGCTTGTAATCCCAGTAGTCAGGGAGGATGAGGTGGGTGGATTGCCTGAGCTCAGGAGTTTGAGACCAGCCTAGGCAGAAGTGAGATCACATCTCTAAAAAATAGTCGAGCCTTGTGGTGGGCACCTGTAGTCCCAGCTACTTGGGAGGCTGAGGTAAGAGGATCACTTGAGCCCAGGAATTTGAGGTTGCTGTGAGTTATGATGCCATGGCACTCTAACAAGGGTGATAAAGTGAGACTCTGTCTCAGAAAAAAAAAGAAGCTGAGTATCAAGCACTTCTTGTGTTAAATCCCATTTTAGCAAATTCAACCCAATTTTTCCAATTTTTGTGTTTTTCAGTTTTTTTATGCTAGCTATAAACCTAAGAGGCTTCACATTTTTACATAAGTTGTTAGTAAATTTGAGTAGCCAAAGGCCAAGGCCAGAGCTGCCCTTGACTCTGATCATTCTGACATTTCTTGACTATGATCATTCATCCAGGGCTCAATCTATCAAACTGTCTCTGCCTCTAGCTACATTTCTTCATCTAATCCTCAAAGATACCAAGGGAGAGACTTTGTCAAATGCTTTGCTGAAGTCCAGATATCCTGGGTCTATAGTAGGCCCCTTTATTTCCCTTTTAGTTACACTGTCTAAAAAAGAAATAAGTTTAGTGAGACATCACATGCTTTTGATGAAACCATGCCATAGCCTTGTGATCTGGCCTTCCTGTCAAGGAGCCCACAAACTGCTGAGTATCAAATAACTCATTCATCCACACAACAAAGCCACTGTTTTTAAAAAGTGGAAATGAGATATGTGTAGGGAGAATTACCTTAAAATTTAGATAAAGCCTTTGTGTTTAATTTCTACTATGCTTTGACCATGGATAAATGTTGTGGAAGCATGAAAAGATAATAAATGACAAAAAGGTTGATTCCAAAAGAAGATCTTTCATTTAAGTTTTTGATGCACTGTATTAACTTTAATTTTTATGGATTTTAAACAAATTCTCATTATTTGTAAGTATTCATACTTTTTTTTTTTTTTTTAGTTATAGTCTCACTCTGTTGCCCAGGCCAGAGTGCCATGGCATCATCTTAGCTCACAGCAATCTCAAACTCCTAGATTTAAGCAATCCTCCTGCCTCTGCCTCCCAAGTACCTGAGACTACAGGTGCCCACCACAACACCTGGCTAATTTTCTGTTTTTAAAACAGCTCAGGCTGGTGTTAAAGTCTTGACCCTAAGCGATCCACCCATTTCAGCCTTCCAGAGTATGAGGATTATAGGTGTGAGCCACTGAGACCACTGGATTTACAGTTTTTTAAAGGATAAAATGTGGAAGTCAGTTTTATTCACCAAATCCGCTTTTAAATTTTTACATCATTAGTTCGTAACACTGGCTGTGAAGCCTCATTAAATAACATTTCAACATTACTGGCTTTATGGGATGTTTGATAGGTCTATAAATCTATTTAAAAAGAGCTAGGAGACGTCAGTTTAACAGAGTTCAACCAAAGGGATCAATCAGTAACTGCATGGCAGATGATCTTGAAAATAGATTATCTGTGCTAAAATTCTAGCATTGCAGTTAAATTCGGGAGGGAATATAACTCCAGCAGGGTCCAAGTAGCATTACTTCATAAAATTAAAATATGAGTGATAAGAAATGTGATGACTATCTCTGAATAACCTTAAGACTCTAAAGAAGAGTTTCTGGTTTTACAAGGCCTGAAACAACCCCATCTTTGTCTTTGAATTTGTGTAGGAAAATCAGTTTGTAGTACAATTACCAACTTTTTTGTCATGAATTAGGGCTGCTAAAAACCAACAGAATGAGGTATGTGGCTGAAGTACTATATATACATATAAATATATACATAAATACATATAAGTATATATAAATACATAAATATATATGTATATACTTATACATGTGTAAGTAAACGCACACTACTGCATTTAAATGTTTGTCTTGTTCATTTTAAGATGCTAAAATAGCTGTGCTTAAAGGTATCAAGATTATGAACTTGACTATATACATTGCTTAGTATAACACATATAAATCTCTTAAGAGCAGAATATTAGGCATCTAATCCAAGAAAAATGTTTAATATTATTACAGTATCTGGAAGGGTAATTTCAGTGTTATAAAACAGAAAATACTGAAGTCGATTTATATCAATTCAAAAAATAATAGCATCAATCCTATTTATCAATTCTATTTGACAGAGGAAATGAGCACTTTACCTTCATGGAATTCCTCTCGGAATTCTGCATCTTAATACTACTTGGTAATTTCCATCTTCTGTTGAAATATCAATCATTTTCTCTAGACCGTCCAACATTGTAATGGCTATATTAAGCAAGAAATAAAATTCATAAGGCAAACGATCCCTTCTTTTCTCTCCACATTCAGAATAGAAATTTTTGTTAGCTTCTTTTCAATGATTTTTTTAAATCTGAGCATTACCACAGTGTTATTGTTTATCATGTTAGCCTATATTTTAAGGAATTACAGAATATATATCGTACAAGTGAAATCAATTGGCCAGTAGTAAACTTTACAAAATATATTTTGCAATACAAAGCTTAATATTAGTTCCAGATGACCTTCCTATGAATTTATTCATTTCTCTCCCCTTTTTTCACCCCATATAAACAAATTCCAAACTGAGCAAACTGAGCTCTGGCCCAGGAAATTACTGCCTTTGCTTTCCATTTATTTGTAGTGAGCTACCAGAACTATAAAATTAATGGAATAGAACATTGTCCAGGTCCATGCCAATTACTTTTAAAATAAACATCTTTTAACTAAAATGAACACTGTACCAATATAAGTATTTGATTTGGAAAGTGATTTTTAAAATTAGAAGAAAATCTTGGCTTAGCTTTCATAATGATCCAACAATCCAAGTCCATTACCCTCCTCAAATTGATGAGTTCCATTGTGGATGGCACTTAATTAAATAAGGTAATGCATGTTCTTATTAATATGAATGTTCTTATTTATCTGATGCGAGGGAGTTCACATGGTAAAGATAGCCAAATTTTAATGGTTACATTAATGATATTCTCCAGGCTGGCAAATATAAAAGACTCTTGAAGTATAATTGTTTTCCAAATATTTATTGTGCTCTATTCAGTTAATTTAGCAAATCAACACTGTAAGATTCTAGTTTTTGTCCTTCTATTCCTTTTTGAAATCAACAAAAGATCTTGTGATTCTTAGATATGCTGGTTCACATTTATTTTACTTACCTTTATAAAAATAAACTTTCCTCCCTTTTTTAAAAATAAAAATGTTTGGGTATAATTCACATTATTACATGATTGGTTAATGCAAAGACACTCCTAGAAAGGAAAGTTCTGCCATAATTATTCTGATTGTTGTTACCTAATACTGTGTCAAATTTTCTATCAGATATTGACATCCAACAATGAATATATGCATTGGAGTCTTTGATGGATAAATTTCAAAATAAGAAAGAAATAGGGATGTAGCCACTTCTAGAATTTAAAAACCATTTAGATTAATGAATACTCTTTTCACACATATGCACACACACAAAGAATATGAATGACATAATAATGAATTTCGAATTATGAAAAAAAACTACATAAAGAGAATAGGAAACATCTCTGTTTGCAATGAATGTTACACTCAAAACCAGCTCAGGCGAAGAGGATTCTTATTGGCCCAGTGAAAAGGGTTTTTATCTTCTACTGATAAACGCTGGAATGGAAGGGGCCGGCTTACTACTATAATTTTAATAAAAGGACAAATAACACCCATTTTCTGACCAATGTAGACATCCATCTAACTAAAGTGAAAAAGAAGAGAGAGAAAGAGTGGCTAAGACAAAAAGAGAGAGAGAAAGAACAGGGTTAGTATGTATAAATATCATTTAAAATCATAACTGAAAAAATTTTTAAATATTTTCACAGAAACCTAATGACTGTCACAGAATACTTTGAGAAATAACAGAAATAGCTAATTTGAATCTTAGTTTAATTTACAAATCATAGTCTCTGTGGGATGCTAATGGCCTCAAAGCAGGCATCCAGATTGATCTTAATTAGTTAATTATGTTCTCAAAGAGAATATGATTTCAGAGTGTTATTTCTAAGATTTTTTAGAAGGCAACAAGACTCTGAAATTATAGTTGAAATGGTATTTATAAAGAAGAAAGACAAATAAGAGATAGTATTTAAACATTTAATGTACATATGGGAAGACAAAAGAATGGTAATATGTTAGGGTTTGAAGGCAGACACAGGACCTCTCTCTTTGTCTCTGTCTCTCTCTATATATATATACACACACATACACACATGTATACATATATATGCACATACTTATATATTTTTTAAGATAGGTACTGCCCACATCAGCAAAGTGAGCCAGCAGGTAAATGACGACAGGGAAGAACTAACACAATACGGGATGCCTCTTCACAGATCTCTGGAGCCTAACAGTTACTCTACTTCCCCTTTTCAAATATTTTTGCGACCCACCCTAACTAGAAACACACAGGGAAGAGAATTCCAGGAAGTGTTGTTCAGTCTAGCCAACTCAGCCTACCGCCATGCCACCAGAGTACGCTCAGGGATTAATCAGGAAGTGAGAGGACAGCTTGGTGCTATAATGTGCACACCAGTAAAATGCCTCCAAGCTACAAGCTTGAATAGCACCCACCTGTGTACTGTATAAATTAAGGTGCTGTATGGGTCAGATGCTGGTGGGAACAAAAGGCAGACCAGAGAAGGTAACCAAAGAAAACTAGAGAAGGGAGCTGAACACACAGCAGTGAGCAGAATTAGGGTAATTAACAAGGGACTATGAAGCACCCATGAACTAGCAATAGAGCGGAGCCGTTTCCACCCTGGTGCCACCTGGCCAGAGGAGGGACAAGCATCAGTGAGTGACAGAGGGGACCCTATTGAGATCTCGACCCAAGGAAGGAGCCTCGTCCAAATGGCACCAGCAAAGAGGGCACAAAGGGAACCCAACACCCTGAATTCTTCCTGCTCCCATCTTTCACCACACAGTTTGCTAACATTGCTGAACCCAGCTGGACCTCTGCAGGAAGGACCCCCAGGCGATCTGCAGATGGCAGCCTCCTGGAGTGCAGAACAGAGCAGAGGCAGGTGGAGATGAATCTGAATGGGAAACTGAGAGTGAGCAGCCCAAGTGAGCAACCTAGACTAAAACGGCCCCTTGCATAAATGCACATTTTTTTTTAATGGCGTGAGCTTTTTCCACTAAAAAGTTTGCTGGTCAGTAATACAATTCTGAAAACGTTACTAAGGGAGACAAATTTCTAGAAAATGCTAAATTACTCAAAAGGTAGTCAATTGCTCTGAAGGGTCTACTCTCCACCAGCGATGGTGGTTTTTCTTTGCTGCTTAACGTCATACCCCTTGGACGCCGGGACACTTGTGAGCCAGTGCAGACCTCCACTGTTGCACCTTCAACCCACTGCTCCACAGGCTTGCAGCCCACCAGTTGCAGGATCCCTGCTACCTCTCCCACTCTCCCAATCCTCCACCCACCAAACCCCAACCCCTTCCCCCAGTGGGAGCCCAGAATTTGAGGTAGCATTTCCCTTCTTACCTACCTGCCGACCCTATGCACAATAGACTGTTAGTCTTGGGCAATGCAACTTCTGTTCAAGGACAAGATAGTGCCTGGACAGAGAGTGGACAGAGCCTCACCCTGCCTATCACCCTGAATCTTATTTCTGGACAATTCTGGAAATACTCATGAAATGAGACATAATTATTGAATGTCTCGGGCCTTGACATTTTCTTTTTTGTTTCATCTTTCACTAATTTGATGGAGTCTTCTTGTATTCTACCTGTATTTCCAGTAACAAGACATGCTTAATATTGACATAGGATAAGAAGGATTCTTCGGAACCCATTGACTCTGATAGGCAGTTGGAAGATATTTCACAGAACTACAGTTTTAATTCCCATCTTCTAAAAAACAAAAATGCCATTTCACTTCTCCAGATGTTTAGATTTTGAATTTTATTCTGACATTGATAAAGTGAATTATCTTTGGATAGATATTAATTTCTTTTTAAAAGAAACATTAAAAATAGAAGAAGACATGTAAGCATTTCTACAACCTACTGGTTTTCTCAAAGCTGAGCTACTGGTATCAATTACTTTAATTATTATTATTATTTATTTTTTTTTTGAGACAGAGCCTCAAGCTGTCACCCTGGATAGAGTGTTGTGGCATCACAGCTCACAGCAACCTCCAATTCTTGGGCTCAAGCGAGTCTCCTGCCTCCGCCTCCCAAGTAGCTGGGACTACAGGCGCCCGCCACAATGCCCGGCCACTTATTTGGTTGCAGCCATCATTGTTGTTTGGTGGGCCCGGGCTGGATTCGAACCCACCAACTCAGGTGTACGTGGCTGGTGCCTTAGCCCGTTGAGCCACAGGCGCTGAGCCTCAATTAATTTAATTAGAAATAAATGTCAGTTTCTGTATGTTTGTTTCTACTAGTTTGATAAATTGAAAGAGTTGTCAAAGTTTTCCCTATTCTTTTATTTTTAGTTAATTCAAAAAAAAATTTTTTTTAATTAAATCATGGTGGTGTACATAAATACATTCATGGGGTACAATATGCTGGTTTTATATACAGTTTGAAATATTTTCATCGAACTGGTTGACATAGTTTTCATGGCATTTTCTTATTGTGTACAGACATTTATATTCTACATTTAGTAAGTTTCACCTGTACCCATCTGAGTTGCACCGTAAGTGTGGACCCACCAATTACTCTCCCTCCGCCTATTCTCCCCCCTCCCCTAAAAGAAAAGCTTTAATATTGCGTTATAAAATATGAATTCATGTAATATAATTTGAAATTTTTTTTCCCTTGGAGCAATTACTTACTTTATTCCTATAATAGTGTTGATTTACAAGATGGATATTTTAAAATATCAGGTTATTGATTTAAAAGCATTCAATGTAAGAGACTAAAAGATATAAATATGATGAGGGAAGAAAATGACTTTTGGATTCTTTCATTCCTTGATTTAAAAAAAAAAAAAATCAACCCAAATAGTTTGAGACAACAGGTCATTCTAAATAGGCAGCATTAACATCAGAATATTTAGTCATGCCATTTCTGAAAATTAGCTGTAATTTAAACATGCATTTCTGTTTATTAGTTTTTCCTATATCAATCTCCACCTCCTTTTTCGAAATAACAAGGTGTACTGAAGTATATAATAACCAGGAAGCTCTAATCAAGTTCTAGAAAATATAAAGCAAATTTATTTCATCTTACAGAAAATGCCTGAATCCTGTTTTATATTATAACTATTTTAAAATTGGGGGGGGGTAAAAGTTTTTGTCATATTCAAGCATGGCTTTGAAATGTGGGACTTACGTGACATGTTGAGACGACACAGCAGAAGTCAAATATGTGAGGGTATCTGACCGCGCTCTCAGGAATACCCTGGGACAGCTGTGGGCCAGCCAGAGTGAGAATCTTCTCTTCAGATCTGTTCTTGTCTCCTTGTTCCTCAACTTCCACACATGGATTTAGCCATTGGAGCGCCTAAATGTTACACCTATTGCTCTGCATCAACAATCAATAAAGACTAAATACGATATATTCTAGACATTGGTTGGTGTAAAAATGTTTATCTGGCTGCCACTCAATACTTATTAGCAACTCAGTTGAGAGTGCATTTGCAGTGATAACCTGTCAGGAGTCCAGTGAGGTAGTCCTCTGTAGATGAGAGATAAGTAATTAGACTACAATTGTTTGCTCCAAGATTTTCCCCAACACACACACTCCTAGAAATATGTTCAAACCAAATTGAACTTAAAAATAGTCAATGACAGAAAGAAATATGCATCACACTGATGTTTCCTTAACTGCTCCCTAAGTACCACTTTGTTGCTTTATCTTTTCAAGTTAAAATCCTGGGGTTGCCAGACTTTTCCTGAGTTTATGTGGAATGGTATTTTTCTGCAACAATATATATATATATTTTTTTGAGACAGAGCCTCAAGCTGTCATCCTGGAGAGAGTGCCGTGGCATCACAGCTCACAGCAACCTCCAATTCCTGGGCTTAAGGGAGTCTCTTGCCTCCACCTCCCAAGTAGCTGGGACTATAGGCGCCCGCCACAACACCCGGCCATTTTTTGGTTGCAGCCATCATTGTTGTTTGGCGGGCCCGGGCTGGATTCGAACCCACCAGCTCAGGTGTACGTGGCTGGTGCCTTAGCCTGTTGAGCCACAGGCACCAAGCCTGCAACAATATTTTTAAGGCAGAATCTGCTAGAAAGCTATTCCAGAAGACAATGGTCAAAAATTGCTCATTGAATCTGCACCTCTTACCACTTACAAAAATTGACTCATGCTGGATAAAAGATTTAAATCTAAGACACGAAATGATAAAAACTCTAGAAGAAAATGTGGAAAAAAACTCTTGATGATATCAGCCTGGAAAAAGATTTTATGAAGACGACCCCCTTGGCAATTTGCAGCAACACCAAAAATAAATGAAGGGGACCTGATCAAGCTAAAAACTTCTGCATATCTAAGGGCACAATAGCTAAAGCAAACAAACAGCCTTCATAATGGGAGAAGAAATTTGCATGTTATGAATCTGACAAAGGCCTAACAACCAGAATCTACAGAGAACTCAGAGTAATCTAAAAGAAGAGAGTAAACAACCTCATTTGTCATTGGGCAAGAGACATGAACAGAACCTTCTCCCAAAAAGATAGGTGAATGGCCAAAAACACATGAAAAAAATGCTCATAGTCCCTACTCATCACAGAAATGCAAATCAAAAAGACCTGGAGATCTCCCCTAACCCCAGTGAGAACAGCCCACATCACAAAGTCCCACAGCTGCAGAACTGGTGTGGGTGCAGAGAGAAGGAAACACTGTGCACCATTGGTGGGAATGCAAGCTAATACACCCTTTTAGGAAAGAAGTACAAAGAATCCTCCAAGAGCTAAACATAACCCTTCCATTTGATCCCACAATCCCATTACTAGGTATCTACCTAGGAGAAAAAAAATCATTTTACCATAAGGGCATTCATACTCAAATGTTTATAGCAGCTCAATTGGTAACGGCAAAGACATGAAAACAACCCAAGTGCCCATCAACTCATAAACCGCAGTATATGTATAACATGGAAGGCTATTGAACCATAAAGAAAGATGAGACTTCACGTATTTTGCATTTACTTGGGAGGATTTGGAGAACATCCTCCTAGGTAAAGTATCACAAGAATGGAAAAGCAAGCATCCCATGTACTCTATAATAATGTGAAGCCTACATGCCCACATGAGAGAAAAACATTTAAATTCCAGAAGGGGGGTGAGGAAGTGGGGAGGGGAGTGGTAAGCTCTCACCTATTGGGTATGACGTAGGGGTATATAGCACCCCTACTGGGCGAAAGGTTCAACTGCAATTGGACTTTACCTAACAGACACAGGCAATGTAATCTAATTGTATAACACTTAAATTAATCTGAAATTTTCAGAAATTGCTCACTGACTATTTCTAATAGACATTAGTTTATTATTGTAATAAAATATACTCTCTATAGCGATGAGAAGTCACATTCCAATATGTACTTATTGGCAGGCATTTACTTATTTCCTTAGGTAAGGAGGACTTTGCTTTTGCAAAGTGCTTTTCTTGGCTGGGCATGGTGGCTCACGCCTGTAATCTGAGCACTTGGGAGACTGAGGCAGGTGGATTGCTTGAACTCAGTGTTTCAAAACCAGCCTGAGCCAGAGCGTCTCTAAAACTAGCCAGGTGTTGTGGTGATCGCCTGTAGTCCCAGGTACTTTGGAGGCTGAGACAAGAGAATCCCATAAGCGCAGGAGTTTGAGGTTACTGTGGGCTATGACGCCACAGCACTCTACCAAGGGTGACAAAGTGAGAGTCTGTTTCAAAAAAAAAAGTGCTTTTCTTAAGTTGGTGCACAGTCTATTCTGCTTCTAACTCTCATCTGAAGTCATACTTTTTCATAACGACAACCTAGGGGTAATGGAGAGAGAGGTGCATAAGTGGCTGAATTAGCATTTATTTCCTGTGATAATTGCTAATATAAAAGTAAAAGCTAAATCCATGTTACTTTCAACATCTCTTGATTATAAGATTTAAAGATGAGCTCCCCCAACAATGTTGGCTCCTTTCTTCCCTACAAAGGGTGGTTACCATACAAGGGGATTCCTCTGACATCAAGGGTAAAGAAAAAATTAGGGTGGTAGATCAGAAGAGCAGCCAGGGTGTGGAGTTTCTTTTTATGAGGATGCAGAGGTGAAGGTGTTAATCACTGGAGAAGTAGAAGAGGAAGGTAAATCTGGATGAGAAAAAGTTGTTCTCCTTCCTAAACAAATTTAATGAGAAGAGCACAGAGGGATCTTTACTTTTTGAATACAATATTATAAAATATTCAATTATTATCAACTTCTGAATAAGTTCAAATACATAGGAAAACTTGATGGTAAAACATAATATAATAAAATGCACACTCTGCTCAAATTTGCTGTGAGTCTAAAACAATGCTACAGAATAAACTCTATTTAAAATTCAGAAAAAGTAACAGCAATAATAAAATACTATAAATGGACATACTCATGTACCTAATGGTCACTTAAAAATCCTACTTCTTCCCCATGCTGAACACGTAATCCCACTGTCTTTAAGTGGCAGAGGCACAGCTTGTAATAGTTAGGAGGAGGCGCTAAACCAGACTGTGAGTTCAGAGCCTGGTTTTGCTACTTTTAGCTGCATAATACTAGGAAGTGATTTAACCACTCTATAGCTTATTTTCTTCATCTCTAAAATAAAATGTGTTAGTTATCTACTACTACATAACACATCATCCCAAAGCTTAGTGGTAGAAAACAAAGAAATACTATCTCACAGTTTCTTTGGGTCATTAATTCAGAAGAGGCTTAGCTGGGCGCTTCTGGTTTGGGGTTTCTTATGACATTGCAGTGAAGATGTGGACAGGACTACAGTCGTTCAGAGGCTTGCCTGGGCCTAGGGTTTCACGTGGTGCTTATTGGAGGACAGCCTCAGTATCAGCCCCCATAAACTTCCTGTGGGTTGCTTGACCTTCCTCACAAGATGGCAACTGGGCTTCCTCACAAGATGGCCACTGGCTTCCTTCAGCTTGAGCAGGTGAAGACAGCAAAGTAGAAGCCACAGTGTGTCTCATGATCTGGCCTCTCAAAAGTTGTAACACTCAATCACTTCTGTGATATTCTTTTTTGTGGGGGAACAGAGTTTTGCTCTGTCACCCAGGCTAGAGAGTGTGGTGGCATCAGCCTAGCTCAGAGCAACCTCAAACTCCTGGGCTCAAGTGATCCTCCTATCTCAGCCTCCTGAATAGCTGGCACTGCAGGTGCCCACCACAACACCAGGCTAAATATTTTTACTTCTAGTAAAAAAGGGTATTGCTGTTGCTCAGGCTGGTCTCAAATTCCTCAAGAGATCTTCCTCCCTCAGCCTCCCAGAGTTCTTGGGTTGCAGGTGTGAGCCACCCCACCGAGCTACTTCTGTGATATTCCTTTGGTTGTGTAGGCCAGTTTTCCTCCCCATAGGAGGGAGTGACTCAGGAGCAAACCAGAAAGTGGGGATTATTATTTTTTTTTTTTTTGGTAGAGACAGAGTCTCACTTTATCGCCCTTGGTAGAGTGCCGTGGCATCACACAGCTCACAGCAACCTCCAACTCCTGGGATTAGGAGATTCTCTTGCCTCAGCCTCTTGAGTAGCTGAGACTACAGGCGCCCAACTATTTTCTGTTTTGCAGTTCAGCTGAGGCCGGGGGTTGAACCTGCCACCATTGGTATATGGGGCCGGCACCCTACTCGATGAGCCACAGGCGCCGCCTGAGAAGGTGGGAATCATTAAGGACCTTGAAGACTGGCTACCGAGTGGGATAATAACAGTCATTAGATCTCATAGTGCGATGTGTAACATCTACGCAAATTTGATATTTAAGGCACTTAGAGCTTGCTTAATATGCAAAGTACTCAGTAACTATGATCTATTATATTTACTTTCCCTCAGCATCATTTTTCCTTTTTCAGAAGTAAGCTTTTTCAGCCCCCCGAATCAACTATCTTTCTTATTCATCGTTGATATTATTAGAGCAAAGCAGCATGCTATGCTGTTGTGATATATTTTATTTGCTTCTAATCAACTGCCTATTTAACATTTCACCTAGATAAGGCAAAGAAACTTAAAGTCCACCAAACCAAGACCACGACATTTAGCTGTGAAATGCCACTTTCCCCCTTCTCAGTGAAAGGGGAACCATCTACGCAGTAACACAAGTGTGAAACCCAAGAGTCAGCCTTAAATCTTCCCACTCCGTGCCCCTAAGATCCACTCCATACCATGCTGTCAATCCCACGTACCAAATATCTTTCAAACTCATTTCATCCAAGCCACAATAACCACTTTTGTTCAAGAAATAGTCATCTCACCTACACTCCCACAGTAACTTTGAACTTTCTGCTCCTGCTTTTGGCTCCTTTCCTTCACATCTGAAGTTAAATCAAATTTTTTTTTTGCAGGAGCCTTAAATATGTTTATTATATGTTTTTCTAGCACTTACCACCTACATTCATTTGTGTGATTTTTTAGGATGGTGTCATTGTATTACTCAGGGTTCTCCAGAGAAGCAAAACCAACAGGGTGTGTGGATGTATGCGGTGTATATAAAAAGAGATTTATTATTAAAGATCTACAGCTGGTAACATGGGGACTGAGGAGAGCCAATGGTGTAGGTTCAGTCCAAGATAAAAGGTCCGAGACCTGGGAAAGAAGATGGTGTTAAGTTCCAGCCTGGAAGGCTCGAGACCCAGGACAGCTCAACATTTCCTTGGAGTCCGGCTTGGCGCCTGTGGTTCAACGGGCTAAGGCGCCAGCCACGTACACCTGAGCTGGTGGGTTCGAATCCAGCCCGGACCCACCAAACAACAATGACAGCTGCAACCAAAAAGTGGCCGGGCGTTGTGGCGGGCGCCTGTAGTCCCAGCTACTTGGGAGGCAGAGGCAGGAGACTCATTTGAGCCCAGGAATTGGAGGTTGCTGTGAGCTGTGATGCCACGGCACTCTATCCAGGGTGACAGCTTGAGGGTCTGTCTCAAAAAAAAAATAAACATTTCCTTGGAGTCCAAGTCCAAATGCAGGAAAGAAAGAAATGATGCCTCAGCCCATGCATTCAGGGCTCAATAGTTCCCTTAACCATTTAGGGATGGTGTCTACTCACATTAGGAAGAACAGTCTGCTTTACTGAGTATATTAATTTGAATATCAATCTCATTCAGAAACACCTTCTCAGACATATCCAGAATAGTAAATAATATTTGTACCCCTGTTCCAGTCAAGTTGATACGTCAAATGAACCACAACACCCTCCACGACGTCCAGGAGTCTGCCTGCTCATCCCCAGGGCCTGACACAAAGTAGGTGCTCAAAGTGGGCATGAAAAAAAGCTTGATTCTCATCGCTAGGAGTAGTATATCACTTTTCTTTTGTCCTCATTTTAACCAATGAGGGAAAAAATAATTGAAATTGCATAGTTCTATGAAACTCCTGTGTGTGAACTCAAGAATTTGTGGAGAAAGAAACATCCTTCTTTCCCAAGGCTATCTCATCAAAACTACTCTGTGGACACAAATGTTCCAACTCCCCACTCCGAGCATTAACTGACAGTAAAAAATTCTCTTGTCACTTTTATTTATTTATTTATTTATTTATTTACTTATTTAGAGACCGAGTCTCACTCTGTCATCCTGGGTAGTACCTGGCATTATAGCTTGCAGCTCGCTCAAGCTATCCTCTTGCCTCCCGAGTAGCTGGGTGTACAAGCGCCCACCCTACCTGTATAGTTTTTTTTCTATTTTTAGTAGAGACAGGGTTCTCACTTTTGCTCGGGCTGGTCTTGAACTCCTGAGCTCAAGAAATGCACCCACCTGGGCCTCCCAGAATACTAGGATTACAGGGGCGAGCCACCACACCAGCCTCTCTCATCATTTTTAGATTTTCAAAATGTTCAGTCCGTTGCAATATCAAAATCCAGAACCATCATCCAGTATGAAATGTCTTCCTTCTCCTCCAGTACCAAGGCCTGTGGGTGCTGAGGACGGTCAGCTTCTTGGCCCTCCGCTGCCTCCATCTCACCACATGCTGTAGCTTCTGTTTGAGATGTGCTGGCAGAAGAGAAAAAAAGGATGATGGGCAGAAAAGTGCTGCCAGTGATGAAGTTGGCATCCGACATTGGTGAGCTCCATGTAGCAGATTTTCAAAGTGGACTTTTTTCTCCTGAAGTGCCTTCCTGATTCCTTGGGGATATTTCTCCTGACCCCTGACCCCTGACCCTCATTACTTGGTTCCCTCAGCTACAGCTCTCTTCATTCAGGATGTGTCTCTGCCAACTGCCGCACAGACTTCTGCCCAGCGCCCTGTCTTCCCTGGCACGCATGGACCCTCTCTCCTTCTCATGCAGCCCCTTTTAGCTCTGGCAGATAAAAAGTTCAGACTGTAAAGAGACTGTAGGCTCGGTGCTCATAGCACAGTGGTTATGGTGCCGGCCACATGCACAGAGGGTGGCGGGCTCGAACCCAGTGAGTGCCTGCTAAACAATAATGACAGCTGCAACAAAGAAAATATCTGGGCGTTGTGGTGGGTGCCTGTACTCCCAGCTACTCAGGAGGCTGAGGCAAGAGAATTGCTTAAGCCCAAGAGTTTGAGACTGCTGTGAGCAGTGACACCACAGCACTCTACCGAGGGCGACATAGTGAGACTCTGTCTCAAAAAAAAGAGAGAGACTGTATTCAAAAGTGTTATTGTAGATACAGAGAAGGACTATTGCAGAATGGGATGAGGCCTGCTGCAGTTGAATTGTGTAAGTGGTGGTACCCAGAGACTGGAGCAGAGGTGTTCAGGCCAGCTTTATTGAAAGGGACCGGCTGGGCAGTGCAAAGGTGGTGTCTGTGCCCAGGGGTGCAGTTAGAGACCCTTTTTATTATGGGGCTGTAGGGGGTGGGCAAACTTCATAGTTTGTCTGGAAAGTTAGGGTCCTATGGCAAGAACTTCCAGGTGAAGGTAGATCCTTTGTGTCTTAGGAGGAGTGGAGGAGGACGGGAGGAGGTGAAAGGGTTCACATATGGCTGTGTTAGGCCCCCAACACCAGTGGACTAAGACAGTCTGTACCATTCATACATCAAAGTCAAGGTCAACCTTGAGAAGTGCTGTTCTCAAAGCTTCTAATTACTTGGCTTTAAGTGGGCAGGAAACAACTCCACCTCTCCCTCATTAGAGGATGGGACACACAGCTTTTTTGTTGTTGTTGTTCCTGAAGCTAGGTGTGTGGGTTAGATCAGGCAGAACAGGTTTGGGAGCAACCCTGTCTGGGTAGACAGTTTAGCTCTTTAAAGCGGAGGAACTTAGCACCTATTATTCCCAACCTCAGCCAAATCTCTGAGCCAAGGGGATTTTAGAATGGATCCCTGGGAAAAATCATTCACTGAAAACACACAGCATTTTGGTGATCTCACGTCAGTTTGGCCAGCTGCTACTAAAACGTGACTCAGGATTAGAATTTATGTATACCCGTTCCAAAGGTATGTTTATTCTTGTTGTGCAACAGGACACTTAAATGACCAGTACTCTTTCCTTGAAGTAAACACAAATCTCTTACTTCTCAAATGTGTCTGTTGTTAATTGAAGAGAGTAAAATTAATTCTATATAAATTATACTATTAGTGTAAGTGCTTTAATAACCTGGCAACCACATGTATCACTGCTTACATTCCATGCATATATTCTGGGTTGCTGACTAAGAGTTATAATATAACATTACATTGTTACATGTCAGTATCTCTCCTGACCGTAGTTTTACTTTAATGAAATAAATCTGACTTTCACCAGATTTAAGTTATTTCATAATCTGTGTCTGTTTTCATTCACAAAAATGTACGTGAATAGTAAATTGTAAGACGACGTCCTTGAAATAATCGTTAACAACACGGAAGACCAGATTATGCCACACCAAAATATGAACTATCATTGAGCTGAAGGCAATTGAGGATGAGAAGATAGAGGCCTGTTCTCTGCCCTCCTTCCCTTTCTCTAAAGTCAGGACATAGTCTGACAAAGACAAGAGGAACCCTGCCCTTCCTTCTGCAAGAGAGAACGAAGTTTAACCATTGAAGACATCCTTGACCTCAAGGTGTGGAGATGGTACCCGAGGAATCGACATTCACAAGTTTAACCTGTATCTGACATTATTTGCCCCTCCGTTCCCCATTGGCTGCCCCTAGAGACTAAGAGTGCTTTTCCTGTCTTGTGACTTCTCTAAAACTTTATTGTTTTTTTGTTGAAGACACTGTATAAGCTGGAATTCAAACTCGCCTCTCTGAGAACTACCCGCTCTCCCTTGTATAAGTGAAATACACATGGAAATAAATTGCTTTCTTCTTGTTAATCTGTCTTTTGTCATAGGGTCCATTGCAACTAAGAACCTATGAGCATTGACGAAAAATTATTTTTCTTTCCCTACACCATTGTAGCACTTTTTAGGTTGATACCTCTGAAAAGTAACAGTGAAAAAATAAAAGGTTTGGCAAGTGACACTGTAGTTAGCCAGGCTTCTCTAAATTCTTTTCTCAACTAGGCCCCTTCCTTGCCAGACCTGCATAGCCCAGTCTCAAAATCCTGTTAAGTTGGTTTAGAGAGACTCCCCTACTCTTGATAGCTGATCCCCCCATATTCAATCAAGTTCCTCCTCTGCTAGGGTCCCCCAGGAGATGTTGATCACCCTGGCCGCCTTCAGCTTCAAGTCGGTTTAGCCAGAGTCCTTCACCCTGATGTCTCTTCTTAGTATACCATCCTCTTCCATTGCCTCTACCCTCTAACCCGCTCCTTGGCTGTACATCACTCCCCCCGAGCCCCAACCATGCTGTATTCGGGATCGAGCCTAGGTCTATACTGCAATAGCTTCTGAATAAAATCTGTTTTTTTCCTACTTTGTATAGTCTGGATGTTTCTGTCTTCTCAAAATTCCTACGTCAAAGTGCTAATCTCCAATGTGATGATGTTAGGCTGTCGAGCTTTGGGAGGTTATTAGATCTCGAGGGAGCCCTTATGGGATTAGTGCCCAATAAAAGAGACCCTGGAGCACTCTCTCACGTGAGGACACAGCTAAGAGGCTGTTCTCCATAAACCAGTAAGGGGCCCCCGGCAGACAGTGACCCTGCATGCGTCTTAATTTTGGACTTTCAGCCTCCAGAACTGATAGAGATCGTCTTCTGTTATCTATGAGCCACCATGTTTATGGTGTTTTGTGATAGCAGCCTGAACACACTAAGACACCACTTGAACTAGTGTTAGTGCCTTGTTTTTTTTTCACATAAGGAATTAGGCTTTTTAAAAAGGGATTAACCTTGAATATATGTTTGCTTTCGAATCTAAAGCCTTACTTATAGGCCAGGATCTGAAATCTTTCGAAGTGGGACTTTTCACATGACTTGAATAAAGGAGCGGTATCTTATTTGAAAACATGCACTGTTAAGAGAGACTACATTATAACAACTCAAAAGTTTAGCAAATTCATGTGTGGAGGCTCATGCCTGTAATCCTAGCACTTTGAGAGGCAGAGGCAGGAGGATTGTTTGAGACTAAGAGTTTGAGACCAGTCCCAGCAACATAGCAAGGCCCTCATCTCTACAAAAAATTAGAAAAGTTAGCTGGGAGTGGTGGTGTGCACTTTAGTACCAGTTACTTGGGAGTTTAAGATAGGAGGGTTGCTCAAGCCAAGGAGTTTGAGGTTGTAGTGAGCTAAGATGACACCCCTGCATTCTAGCCACAGTGCCAGAGTGAGACCTTGTCTCAAAAAAAAAAAAAAAAAAAAGTTGGCAAACTTAATGGCTATTAAATGATTAGCTCCATGTATGATCTTCAGATAAATTATTCATCTAGATTCTCATTCACAAGTTGGCAATAATTTCCATAAGCATATCTGGGAATTTTGTGCACAGAAATAACAAAAACTCTATAAAATAAATATATTGTTAGTCATTTTTTCTACCATCTATTTGGTCTCAGGAAAAATCAGTATTTTGACACACATATATATTTTTTTGCAGTTTTGGACAGGGCTGGGCTTGAACTTGCCACCTCTGGTATATGGGGCCGGTGCCCTACTCCTTGAGTCGCAGGGGCCACCCAACATATATTTCTTAAAAAAGAAATGTAAAACATCATTAATAATTCATTTATTCAAGGTGTGCTACTGAACAACCACTAAGTGCTCAGCCCTCTGGAAGGTGCTGAGGGTACAGTGGTGATGAAGAAATCCCTGCTCTCTTGGGAGGTAAAGTCTCTCGGGAGAGAACAGTTAACAAATAATCATATAAATAATTATGTGATTAAGATCATAATAAGGACCATGAAAGAGAAGTGATAACAGTGGCCATTTATTGAGGATTTACTA
The DNA here is from genome assembly GCA_963574655.1 of Perodicticus potto. Classification (NCBI taxonomy): domain Eukaryota; kingdom Metazoa; phylum Chordata; class Mammalia; order Primates; family Lorisidae; genus Perodicticus; species Perodicticus potto. Next base: position 9,444 of record CAUYRH010070583.1, on the reverse strand, counting down.
TCACCCTACCTCTGTGCTAGGTGTATTATATTATATAATGATTTAATGCTCTCAGCAGCCCTGCTGGGAAAGATTTATCACGACTATCGACAAAGACTCTTCGCTCCTAACTCTAGTGAGTTCCCTGTAAGCCATTCAGTGTATTTTCCCAGTTCATGTCAGCCTGTATCACCCAGTTGTTGCAAGAATCCTGTTAAGTCAGTTTAGAGAGAATGTCCATCCAAACAAGTCATTACCTTCCTCATGCTCCCCCCAGGTGAAGCCAGATCACTGTAACCTGCCTTCAACAGGAACCTGTCACGTTGGTTTAGCCAGAATCCCCCTCACTCCTGATGTTTCCTCTTAGTACCTTTCTATCCACTGATCCCACCCTGCTCCCTGGTAACAGATCCCCCTTGTCCATGCTGTTTTGGGACTCGAGCCAGGTTGTATACTGACATCTCTTCCCCTAATGCAGTTTCCTTAAGTTGCCAATTCCAGTCATTTTCTGGTTTTCTATTGTTTTTTCTTTTTGTGTGTGTGTTTGTGTGCTGTGTACGTTTTTAATATACGGCTCACAACATGGCAGCCTCAGGCCATTTGGGCTGCTGACCTGTAGGTTTAGGGCTCTAGAAAGAGTGATCAAGCAAATACAGCAGGTCTTTTATGACCTAACCTTAGAAGTCATGGGGTATCACCTGCAGAGTATTCCGTCTGTTAAAAGTGAGTCACAGCAGTCATCCCAGATTCAAGGGGAGGAGACATTTAGGGGATCAAAGAACTTCTGAATATGTTTTATAATCACTGAAACTTCTTTGTGCTGTTCTTAAATTAGTTGTGCTCACCTGTTAAGCTCTTGACTGCAACAAATCCATTCGCTTTATTTCTATGATCACTCTCCCTCTCCAAACCACTGTCACCGCTTGCCTGGGCTTCTAACTTCTCTCCTTAATTCCAATCTTGTTAAAATACACTTTTTCCAATTTAGCAATGAACTCTTTTAAAAATGCAAGCTATTTTGCACCCTTCCTTGTTAAAATACTTCTTACTTCTCATTGCTCTTAGAACAAACCTGAAGGTCCTTCACTTTAGGCCGGAAATAATTGGGCTCTTTCCCCCTCTGACTTTATCTCCCCTTCAACTCCTTACTTCTCACCATGTTCCCGCCCTGCTGGCCTTCTCTCTTCCTCAAACGTGCCAAACTCTCCCACACCTCAGAGATTTTCCCAGAACGCTTCCCTGCCCACATCTTCACTCGGTCGTCTCCTTCTCGTCCTTCACGTTCCAGAACAAAGGTCCCAGCTCTTCCCTAGTTACTGGTATACCTCATTGCCCTGTTTATTTTCTTCCCAGCGCATGAAAGAATGGTAAGCTAGATTTTTTTGTTGTTCATTTGCTTAATTATTTAGTTTTGACTCCTTCTTCCCCTTTCCCTCCTCTTCTGCACTAATCTCTTTAAGGCAGGCCACTCGCTGTCTTGTTCATTCCCATTCCCACTGCACCATGCACGAGGCCTGAAGCACAGCGAATGCTTAACAGTATTTGGTGAATTATCCTGCACACACACCTGCAGCTAAGCCTGGGAATAGAGGATGCTCAGTATCTGTTGACTAGAGAATGAATGAAAGCCTTAGAATTGTTTTGTGCATCTAATAGGCCCACTTGAATGAGCTTCTTACTCCCTGAATAAAATAATATTGTTTGTTTTCTAGGGCTGCCTTAATAAAGTACCACCAACGAGGTGGCCTAAAATAGCAGAAGTTTATTCTCTCTAAGGTCTGGAGGTCAGGAGTGTAAAATCAAGGTGTTGGCAGGGCATGTTCCCTCTGACCCTCTAGGGAAGAATCCTTCCTCGCCTCCCTTATCGTTTGGTGGTTGGAGGCAATGTCCAGTGTTTCCCGGCTGGGAGCTGCACCCCTCCACCTCTGCCCCCATCACCGCACAGCATTCTCTCTGTACACTGCTGTCCAAATTTTCCTCTCATAAGGAACCCGTCAGTGGATTCAAGTCCATCCTAACCCAGTATGACATCATTTTAACTTGATTACATCTGCAAAGTTTCTGTTTCCAAATGAGATCACATTCACATCAACATATCTTCTGGGAAATGCAGTCCAACCCCCAAAGGCACCTAGCACAATACCTATCCTGGGGGGCTCCCAAGGGAACACCTGACTTTTCTGCCACCCTTACTTTAGTTTCCCCACTAGGAGTAGGAGCAGGCCCTACGCAGCTTCCTTAGCTGAGTTCTCATAGCCTCTAAGCCTGCCCGGTCCTTTCCTCCTGGGGTCTGAGACCTTTCTGATAGGACCCTTTTGTTCCCAGCTGCTTTCCTCAAGAGCCTGCCACTAATACCCCCAAATTGCTCATACACCACATCTATCATATGCCACCCCTGGCAAGATTTAATTCTCATTTTAGTTGTGTAATTTAATTGCATTATAAGCAGCGATATGACGGTAATATATGATCATAAGGTAATAAAGAACTGATGACATCTAAAAGTGCAATTGCTCCTACAGTGGACATTTGTGCTTCCAAGAACTCCTGATCTAAAGAAACAAACTCTAATGCAAAATTGTGGTCAGGTCACAGGACATATGGTCTGGATTCTCAGGCATTCCTAATGCTTAGAACCATAGATAAAGACAAAAGTTTACTTTTTTAGTAAATGCTGCTGCTCCTGCTCTGGGCTCCTACATTTTGAATTTGGTGAGTGCACAATTCTCCTAGTCCTGGAAAACAGATGTTTAAGAACTGGGATTTGGGCGGTGCCTGTGGCTCAAGGAGTAGGGCGCCGGGTCCCTATGCTGGAGGTAGTGGGTTCAAACCCAGCCCCAGCCAAAAACTGCAAAAAAAAAAAAAAAAAAAAGAGCTGGGATTCTACCTGCCAGCAGTCTTGCTGGGAGGGAAAGTGGGGTCCTTGAAGACTACCCTGGACTGTTCATAGGGGTTCTGGTTCCTGCCTGTTGTAGAGAAGAATTCTAATATCTTCTTCTACTGTTGTGTTAACAGGGAGAATTGTAGGTGATGTTATTCTCTGTTATAGGACATACATCCTCAGTTTCCAGAAGTGGCAAATACATGACATAGACTCTTCAAAATCAAGGGTATTTACTAGGTTTTTGCACATTAGGAGTGTGGTTTTTTACCTACTCATAGACTGAGAAAGTAGTCAGAGAGGGCCCTGAAGCCTAGGAAGTGGAGAAAGCAGGCAAGAGTGAAGTGTTTCCTTTAATCATCTGTTAATCAGAGTCTTTGAACTGGAAGAGAACAATGTTAAGCTGAGTCAGATGTAGCAGGGACTCTCATGTCAGAACAATATTTTGCCGAATTGCTCCCTTCATGAGGGAACAAACAGGCACTCTCACAGACAATACCACACATTTTCCGTCAGGTTTTGAAAGTCCTCAGACCTTACTGTTCTGGGTGGTAGATGTCATTCATTCCCTTGGCTCCAGCAAGTTTCCACCTAGCAGAACCTAGCTTCCCATCCAAACAGCACAGACACTCTTTCAACAATTTGCTCTGGAAAGTGGGTACTTGTGACTTCCCAAAGGACAAAGCAGCCCCCACTATAACTTGAAGTGGATATCTGAAAGACAGTCCATTTCCCACCGGGATATTCTCAAATAGATGGAGAGAGGAATGGTATGTTCATCTTTATTCATCAAACATTTCTTGAGTACTCCTGTGAAAAATCGCCATCCAAAACACTAGTGCACACAATACAAAGATGAATGAGATAAAACTTCTGCATTCGGAAAAGGAAAGATAAGGAATCTTGTGATTCAGGGAATGGTGTGAAATGTACTCTGAATCCCAGGGGGCTTTTCCATAGGGATCACATCAGATCTGATGTGGCAGATCTGAACCTCGAGTGATGATACAGAAATAATCAGAGGGTGGGGTGGGAGAAGGAAGAAGAGTCTAGGCAGGCAGAGTAGCATGAGTTAAGACACATGCTTGGGTCTGTTCAGAGATGGAGTTACCCAGCTGGGCCTGGCAAAGAATACCATGGAGAAGTGGTAAACTGCAGAACCAGAGGAGCCACCGCTCAGAGCGCTCTGAAGGGCAGTCACTGTGCCACCATTTTAGACCTCAGATGGAAGGGAAGTGAGCACTGCGTTCGTTATCTGAACTGGGATAATTTGGAGATGAGAGGTGACACTGTTAACAATCACGCCAGAATACCGGTTATAGTCTGGTACTATCCTGGGCAAACTGGTCACCTTCATAAATGGAAAGAGAAGCTTTGCTGAGGAAGTGCTGTGGTTGAAATATGGTTTTTCCCCACTATGGTGCGTGTTGAGGTGTGAGTGCTTGCCCTGGTGGGACTGGATTAGTGGGGAGGTGAGGCTGGCTGAGTGTTGGGTCTCCTTGGCATACACCGGCTGCTCCTGCCTCTCCACCTGCTGTGACCCACCACGAAGCTCTCGCAGAGGCCAGATGAGGCTGCCTCATCCTGGACCTCCCAGCCTCCAGGTCATGAGCTAAACAACCCTCTCCTTCATAAATTCTCTAGTTTCAGGTATTCTCCTGTAACAACAGAAAACACACTGGGACAGGAGGATACTGCAGTGATTTCATTCCAGAGAACAGGCCTGGAGGGGGCAGGTCTAGGACCACCTCATTAGTTGTCAAGGGCCGCCACAACAAAGTACCATAAACTGAGTAGCTTAACACAATACAAACATATCGCTTCACCATCCCAGAGGAAGGCCGTACAAAATCCGGGTGCAACACGGCCCTACAGAGAATTTTCTCTCGCCTCTTCCTAGCTTTGGGTGTTGGCAGAAATCCTTGGTGTCATAGTTTGCAGATGCATCGCTCCTGTCTCTGTGTCTGTGCTGCTTTTTGTGTTTACATCCTGCAGGTCTGTTTCTGGGCCTCTCCTCTTACACAGACACCAGTCACACTGGGTTCAGGACTCATTCTACTCCAACTTAATTCCAACTTAACTAACTATAGCTGTGAAGATCTTCCTTCCGATAAAGGTACATTCTGAGGTTCTGGGAAAGGACGCTGTTTAACTAATACAGACACCATACAAAGGAACTTTGAATGAGTGAGGTTAGCATTGAACTCCAAAGACCAGAAGGCGGGAGCAGCAGAAGGGAAATGGGTTGGAGAGAGGAAAGTGGAGGGTACTCACTTTGATGCACTGTGCAGCTTCCCCCAGGGGCCCAGCGGGTGCCTTTAGCACTGAGGATGTACAGGCATAATGACACATAATGACATTTCCGTAGTCCTGCAAGATTATAACAATGCATTTTCACGGAACCTTTTCTATGTTCGAATACTTTTAGATACACAAAGAGTTGCCATTGTGTTACAATGGTGTATAGTCCTCAGTACTGTACTATGCTGTACAGATTTGTAGCCCAGAAGCAAAAGGCTCTGTCTACAGCCTGAGTGTGTGTGGCTCACCACGTGTGTTTGAGTAAGTGCCCTCTGTGAGGGCCACACGACGGAGGATTTCCCGGGACATATCCTGGTTCTTAAGTGATGAAGGACTATCAGGACTAGGCGGGAACCCTGAACATTGTGTCCCCCCCTCCTTCCCCCAATTTTCTCAAGTCCAAGCTCCTCTCTTTTCTCCTTTTGGAAGAAAGGAAGAAATTTAAATTTAGAAATCAAACAGGACTTGAAGTTGCTGAAGACACGACTCGATTTTTAACTTCATCACCTTGAGCAAAGCATTGATCTCTCAGTTTGTTTCCTCCTCCTTAAAATGAGGATGTTGGCCTGTTTATGAGCCTGTAAAATAAGGATGTTGAGGAAGGTGAGTAAGGGTCCTTCTGGCTCTATAGTTAACCATGTAGAAGTGAGCAGCGGCTCTGTGCTCCCTGCCTGTTGAGAGAACAGACTTTGAACAGTGCCCTCTGCCATCACCTTCTTTCAGCAAGCACAGCTATTGGTCTGTGGTATTTGTAATTGCAAACAGAAATCAGTTGCTTGAGCAAAACAGGGAGTTCTTTGAAAGCTTAGGGAGCTGGCACCAGGATCAGGGGTGCAGCAGGTGCCCTATTAGATGGGCAGGATCTTCTTCCTCTCCCCACAATGCCCTCGAGGATTGCATCACCTGCTCAAGAGTCCCGGCCAAGAGTCTAATTAGGCAAGTCACAGGCTTGTATTTTAGTTGTGCTGGATGCACGTGAGGCAATGATAAGATTTCTCTCAAAAGGGAGACTGAGTTGGTGATAGAAAGGTTAGATCGGCCTTCCTCAGTCTTTTTGACACCAGGGACTGGTTTCATGGAAGACAATCTTTCCACAAGATGGGGTGGGGGAGGGGACAGGAGGTGGAGCTAAGGTGATGATGTCAACAATGGGGCGTGGCTGTAAATACAAGTGAAGTTTCACAGGCTGCTGGCTTCCTCCTGTGAGGCCAGGTTCCTAACAGGCCATAGATCAGAACCTTTTTGGCAACAGGGATCAATTTCACGGCAAACAATTTTTCCATGGACAGTGGTGGAGGGGAGGTGGAGCTCAAGTAGTGATGCTGTGTAGTGCTTTCTTTTTCTTTTTCTTTCTTTCTTTCTTTTTTTTTTGAGACAGAGCCTCAAGCTGTCACCCTGGATAGAGTGCCGTGGCATTACAGCTCACAGCAACCTCCAATTCCTGGGCTCAAGCGAGTCTCCTGCCTCCACTTCCCAAGTAGCTGGGACTACAGGCGCCCGCCACAACGCCCGGTCATTTTTTTTTTTTTTTGGTTGCAGCCATCATTGTTGTTTGGCAGGCCCGGCTGGATTCGAACCCGCCAGCTCAGGTGTACGTGGCTGGTGCCTTAGCCAGTTGAGCCACAGGTGCCAAGCCTCTTTTTCTTTTCTTTTTTTTTTTTTTTTTTTTGCAGTTTTTGGCTAGGGCTGGGTTTGAACCTGCCACCTCCAGCATATAGGGCCGGCGCCCTACTCCTCTGAGCCACAGGCACCACCCCTGTGTAGTGCTAACAGGCCGCCTCCCAGTAGTGGTGTGCAGCTGGGGTTGAGGACCGCAGGGTTAGATGGCAGATAGCCAACAAGAGAATGAATGCCTATGGCCAAGAAGTGTTTGGAGGCTGATGTGGGAGGAATGCTTCAGCTAAGGAGTTTGAGACTAGCCTGAGCAAGAGGTAGACCCTGTCTCTACTAAAAATAGAAAAAATTAGCCAGGCATTGTGACAAGTGCCTAGAGTCCAAGCTACTTAGGAGGTTGAGGCAGGAGGATTGCTGGAGCCCAGGAGTTTGACGTTGTTGTGAACTGTGCTGATGCCACAGTACTATAGCCTGGGCAGCAGTGTGAGACTGTCTCAAAAAAAAAAAAAAAAAAATAGCCCAGCATGGAGATTTATTTTAACAGTATATTGAGACACTAATATCCTTACACTGCAGTTGTTGCTGTATTAATATCATCACTATTATTGTAATATAGTAGTTAAGAGCTGATATTCTGGAGTCACAGAGACCTAAGTTTGATTTTTAGCTCTTCCCCATAGCAGTTGTAACTTTGGGAAAGTGATTTACTACCTACAGACTAGAAGTCTCGGTTTCCTTATCTGTAATGAAAGGATGGTGATAATACTGACCATATGAAATTACTGTTAAAATTAAAGAATATAATATATACAGAAGAGCTTAATGCAATGTCTGGCTTATAAAATAATGTGCATTATCTAGGCCAGGCCCCAGATGGTTTTTGTGCATTTTTTTCATGTAATCGTTACTACTATTTGACATAGTTAATATTAGAACCCATTCACTCCCCTTTTACAAAAGTAGAAACTCAGGTTACAATGTGAGAAACTTGTTTAAGTGTGTGAACTGTTAATGCTGTGATGCTGGTCCACTTCTGCCACACTCAGAAGCCTACAGTCTTCTTGGCCATGCATCCAAATGTCTCCTGGAGGAGCCAATTCCTATTCTGTTCAGCCCACTACGGCATTCAGGGGTCACCAGTTCTTATTGCAAAGCACCCTGGTTGTCTTTTTGAGATAAAATTAGGAGACATTGGCATCCCAAGGCAAAAGGATGGAAAAGCTGGCTTCCTTTTCCAATTACTGCTTTTTGTTATTACTACTAACCTCTCAAGAGAATTCTATTTCAATGTATATTCTGCATTTCATGTGATTAGATATATGAGAATTGATCACAGTAGCAATGACAGTAGCATTTTGTTAATAAATTCAAGTAAAAATCGAAGACAGAAGTTAGCCTGGTGAATAATACACAAGTGATACCAACTTTGCACACACTATAAAAACCGATGGCATTATCTAAAGATACACCTTTTCTGTTATTAATCTAGATTTTGTGTTTAGAAGAGTCCTATATTTTGGACATTTGAGGGAATTGAGATCAATTACTGTTATGGAACTTTTTTAAACTATCAGCTTTATTGAGACATAATTCAGGTATAGTGAACTCACGTGCACAAAATCGAAAACTTTTCCCTCAGCCTTATTTCTTTGTACTTTCAATTTTCTTTTAAGACGTCCATGCTATTCAAGAAACAAAAGTCTCAAAGTCCACAACAATTTGTAAGCTAGGTTTGAACGATACTTACTTTCCCCTCTTCCAGCTTTATTGAGGTTATAACGATATTCATCTTTAATCACTTTTCATCAAAAGAGAAATAAAAATTCTGTTGATTCTCATTGACAAAACTCAAATTTTCTGCTCCTGCTATACAGTACCACAATCAGCCAATTCCTAAAGAAGTTACCAACACACATATTTCAATCACCCTACCTTGGAATTCAGTGGCACAAACAATAGTGAACTACTACTTGTATGAAATCTCACTAAAATGATCCTTACTAAATGGAAAAGTAGATGGCCTGAAGCAAAGAATATATATATATATATTTTAATTTTCACGATTCTGCTTGAGAACGTTGGGGAAGGGTTCCTCACTCGTGGCTCTGTACAGTGTGGGGTGCGCGGCTGTCTTTAGTTTCGCCCTCCGGGTGCGGGTCCGCGAGAACTGGGCTGACCTCGCCAGCGCGGGGGTCCTGCCGCCGGCCGCAGGGGCAAAGGGACGGCGGAGGCCGGGCAAGTCTCAGGGGCCAGAGGGTCAAGGAGTTTCTTTTCCGAGTTAGCCAAGCCACCCCAAAAGGGGAGGCCCCAAAGCAAGAACTAGAATTCGAGCAGCGGCCACCGACTGGGGCGCCCGGAGGGGGCGCGCTTCGGACCCGAACCCCCGCCCGGATCCCCGCGACCCTCAGCCTGACTACACCCCGAATCCCCGCCCCAGCGCCCGGACGCCGCCCCTTTTGGCCCCCCCGGGCCCGCGCCCCGACGCCCCGCCTGCGCCGCGGCCCGTGGGTGGGCGCGGGGTGGCCCGCTCGGCTCCTCCGCAGCCGCTTCCCGCTCGGGCCGAGGGCCGCGGCCGCGCGCCCCCCCCCCCGGCGGAGGAGGGGGCGGGGGAGGGGAGGGGGAGGGGAGGAGGGAGGGGGCGGGGGAGGGGGGGCGGCGGGGGCGGGGGG
>CAUYRH010070580.1:0-10202 GCA_963574655.1 Perodicticus potto | reverse complement strand
TGGAAGTGGAACACATTATTCTTAGTAAAGCATCACAAGAATGGAGAAGCATGAATCCCGTGTACTCAATTTTGATATGAGGACAATTAATGACAATTAATGACACGGTGGGGGTGGGGGAAGGGGAGAGCGGAGAGAGAAAGAATGAGGGAGGGGTGGGGAAAGGAAGAGCAGAGAGAGGGAAGGAGCAAGGGGGGTGGGGTCTTGGTGTGTGCCACATCTTTTGGGGGCAAAACACGATTGTAAGAGGGACTTTACCTAACAAGTGCAATCAGTGTAACCTGGTTTCTTGTACCCTCAATGACTCCCCAACAAGTAAAAAAAAAATAAATTACCTGAAAACTACTGTTGAATATTGTAAAGTTTAGATCTTAACCTAGCTATCATTGCTTTTATTTGCAATGCTACATGGATTAGGTGCTGCTTATTATTACATATTATTTTGACATCTATTGTTTTATTTATGTTTTGCTCTGGACAAACAGTACACAGTGCCTTGTATATTCTGCCCTGGATTGTATTAGTTTCCTCCTCTGGCTGCTCTAATAAATTACCATAAACATAGTGGCTTAAAACAACATAGAATTAAGCTTTTCTAGTTCTGGAGGTCAGAGGTCTCGAGTGGGTCAGCATGGCCGTGTTCCTCCTGGAATCCCTCAAGGGGAGACCTCTCCTCTTGCATTTGCCAGCTCCTCGAGGCTGCCTGCATTCCTTGGCTGGTGGCCTCGTGCACTCTGGCCTCTGCTTTCACAGCCAGGGCTTCATCTCTGACTCTGACCTTCTTGCTTTCCCCTTGTGAGGACGTTTTGTTAGGTGGAAAGCTCAGTAGGTGCTGTGTGTAAGACAAGAAAAGAATTTCTCTAGGCCAAGATTAGGATATGAAGTATAAATTTATTTTATGTTATAGAAAGAGAAAGGAAGCAATACAGGGGGAGAAGGGAAAGAGAGAGAGAAGATTGTTAGACCAACAACCTAGCCTGGAATCAGACAGTAAAGAAAATAGTAAGATGTTGGAAGTGGAAAGTTATGCATGGTCAGTTTATCCCTGTACAGAATTCTGTATTTCAATCCATTTTATATGTGACAAATAAAAATGTATTTAGGCATTAAGATCAGAAAGAGGGAAACTGGCACTTAACGTTCAAGAAATATTTTAATACGTGCTGTGAACCAAAAGAAAATCTTAAGGCTCTCCCCCTCCCCAGCGGCTAACTGGACCTCCCCCTTAAGCAAGGATATCCCCTAAAACTGAATGCTAGCTGTGAGAAAGGAGATCAGACGTGCCTCAGGAGGTTGCCCCCGCCTTCTTAGAAACATCTTTTGTGACTCAGTCCCATGTCCATGCTGTCCGAGACACACACCACAGGTCCTCAGTATGCATAACAGACCACTAGGGCCTGGGCAGAAGTCTGGTGTTTGTCTCTGATTTACAGACCCGTATTTTATTTTATTATTATTTTTTTTTTTTTTGTAGAGACAGAGTCTCACTTTATCGCCCTCTGTGGAGTGCTGTGGAGTCACACAGCTCACAGCAACCTCCAACTCCTGGGCTTAGGCGATTCTCTTGCCTCAGCCTCCCGAGTAGCTGGGACTACAGGTGCCGGCCACAACGCCCGGCTATTTTTCTGTTTTGCAGTTTGGCCGAGGCCGGTTTTGAACCCGCTACCTTCAGTATATGGGGCCAGCGCCCTATTCGATGAGCCACAGGCGCCGCCCGTACAGACCCATATTTTAGCATTAGTTAGACAAAGCCTAACTCTTTCAGCCAATTCTCAGCTAAAGAATCTTTAAACTCACTTATAACCTGTAAGCCCTCCTTCTTTGAGCCCTCCCACCTTTTCGGAGCAAACCAATGTGTATCTTCCTTGTGTTGATTTATAACTTCACATGCAATTCCTGTCTCCCCGAAATGTATAAAACCAAACTGTAACCCCACCACCGTAAGTCTACTTGCTCAAGGCTTCTTCAGTATAGCTCTGGGTCATGGTGCTTACATTTGGCTCAGAATAAACCTTTCAATTCTTGCACAGAGTAGGGCTCCTTTTTGTTGACATGGTCCACACCTCTTCATCCCTCATTCTGCAGTGTTTGATCCACTACCCAGCACCCACTGCATGCTGCCATGAACTCGCTGCAAACCACAGTTGAGTTAGCGCATTTCCTCCGGGTGTCTGGGTGTCTTTAGTGTTTTGCCCTATATTTAGCATATGACTTGGTTGTCAGCCCTGTCCCTGAGCAGTAGTAACATCAACTGTGGTTTTAGCACATCACGTCCTTTAAAGGACAATAACGTTTTTCTGGCTTCCCCTTGTGGCTGGTGTTAACAATTTGGTGTGGAGAGCAGGAAAAGTGTCTGTGGCAGAGAGCTGCTCTGGAGTGGGGGCCCGAGAGAGCAGATGGCACCCTGGCTGCAAGGAGACGGTCCTTCTGGGTTGCCGGGTGACTGACTCGAATTGCCTGAAGTAGCTGCATGTAGAAGGAGGTTGGAATTCAGTTGTCGGGGCAGAGTCCCTGCGCAGAGGCAGATGGAAGAACTCACAGCCTGGGGTGTGAAGCCACCCAGGGTTGAAAGGTAGGGGCACCTGCCAAATGTGGAGGCCGGAAGGTTGGGAATGAATTAATGATGCTCTGTTGATCCCATCTGCAGCTTCTTGGGGTGCTGTGGGTGACTCACACTGTCCTCCCAGTGCACGTGCTTGTGCCAGACTAGGGGACCCGAGACTGACTTTTTTTTTTTGAGACAGAGCCTCAAGCTGTCACCCTGGATAGAGTCCCGTGGCATCAAAGCTCACAGCAACCTCCAATTCCTGGGCTCTAGCGAGTCTCTTGCCTCCGCCTCCCAAGGAGCTGGGACTACAGGCGCCCGCCACAACGCCCGGCCATTTTTTGGTTGCAGTCGTCATTGTTGTTTGGCAGGCCTGGGCTGGATTCGAACCCGCCAGCTCAGTTGTATGTGGCTTGCGCCTTAGCCCACTGAGCCACAGGTGCTGAGCGGAGACTGACTTTCTTTATCCCATCCTACTTCTGCCAGTCACGTGCCAGGAGTTTGTTGATGCCTAATTAAAACTCACTTATATAAGTATTTACTCATGTGTCAGATGCTAGGAATAGCTCTGTATGTGAGTTATGCCACTTGGTGCTCAAACTACATAATGAAAGAGCTCCTATTATTTTACAGAAAATGGGCCCAGAGTGATTAACTCACCCAAGGCCACACAGCTAGGGAGTGGACGAGTTGCCTTTAAACCCATATAACCTTAGTCAAAGCCCACACTTTGCACATCTCTGTGCCCACTGAGATAAGATCCTGCCTGCTCTCGAGGAAAGTTCTTTGAGAAAATTCCAATGGTGAGCAAGCATGATGGCTTTACATATATGAACTCATCTAATCTTCAAGAAACCCTTGAGGTGGGTCCAGTCATTTTCCACAGGCAGAAGAAAGCATGGACGGGATTAAGTAATTTACCCAAAGTTCACACTGATAATAAGTGGCAGATGTGAGATGTTAAGCCAGGCAGCCTGTCTGTGTGATCTTAAAAAAAAAAAAATGTCATTCATTGTCTTATAGGCTACTGTAATGGAACTTGTTAAGATTGTGGAAGGCACTGTAAGGGATGCAATACAGAAATGATACTAAGAAAGATAAAGGCCCTTTCATTTCCTGAGGGAGTTGGCAGCTCCACAGAGATGGCTCAGATGCAACCAATTTTAAACTCAAATGGCTTGTAAAACTCAGAAGACACTGTGACAAGAGAAAAAGTTGTGTTCTGGTGCTTCCGAGGTGGCCCTTCTCAACAGGATGCGCCACTCACCTCAACGCCGCTCCTTCTAATTTCATTGGTTTCTTGAGTATAAGTACCTTCCTATGCAAATGGTTGCTTGGAACACTTCCTGCAGAAAATAGGAGTCTGAGGAAATGTAGGGGGTGATGAAAGTGCTGGCATAAATTGTGAATGAGGCAGATTAGTTGGCATGGAGGAAGGGACAGGTGTAAACAGTGGCACTCAGGAGACCAGAGTGGAGAAATCCAGGTCAGGTTTCTTGAAGGGGACTGCAACTCACCTAGGCAGTGCAAAGATGGTGTCTGTGCCAGGTTGTGGGGGAAGGACAGTTAGGGACCCCTTGTGTTTTCTTTTTTAATCTTTTTTTTTTTTTTTTTTGAGACAGAGTTTCACTTTGTCATCCTCGGTAGAGTGCTGTGGCGTCACAGCTCACAGCAACCTCCAGTTCTTGTGCTTAGACGATTCTCTTGCCTCAGCCTCCCAAGTACCTGGGACTACAGGTGCCCGTCACACTGCTCTGCTATTTTTTTGTTGCGTTTTGGCTGGGGTCAGGTTTGAAACCGCCACCCTCGGTATATGGGGCCGGTGCCCTACTCACTGAGCCACAGACACTGCCCCAGAGACCCCTTTTATATGGGGCTGCATTGGGTGGGCAAATTGCGCCTCTTTCCCAGAGCGTTTTGGTGGGTTAGGGTACTTTGTTGTGAATTTCTCCCCGGGTGGGGCTAACTAGGTCCTTTGTGTCCTTGTCTTAGGAGGAGGGGGAGGAGAGGGTGCAGAAGGAGGAGGGGAAGGGGTGGGAGAGGAGGGGGAGGGAGCAGTGTTTGTGTGGGGCCAAGTTAGGCCCCCAACAGGAAGGAAGTGACTCAGGAACAGGGACCCATGGGTGACAATGCAGGAGGGCAGACAAGACCATGACCAAGCTGACCAGAGGGAACAGAGCAGTGAAATGAAGGATGTGAGATACATTTGTGATGGACAATAATAGCAAATTCCTTAGAGACCTTTAACAAAGGAGTAAGAAGGAGTTATTAACTACAGAACAAAAGTGGGAAGATGAATATACTATAAAGATTCTCTACAATCCCATCTTTAGGGTTTACATTTTTGTTTAGGAGAGCTTCGTTCTTAACTCTCCTCTGTAATGCATAGAGTTATTGTGAGATTTGACTTTGTGTTCAACTTTTCATGACCAAACACGAGATGTGTGGAGGAGGAGGGGAATGGTATCAGCAGAGAGGAGATGTATTCATTTCCTACTCCTGTTGTGACAAAGGACTACAATCTCAGTGGCTTAAAAGAACACAGATTTTCTTACAGCTCTGTAGAGAAGTCTAACTAACACAGATCTCACGCGGAGCTAACATTGAGGATTCCTTTCTGGAGACTCAGGGGACAATCTATTTTCTCACTTATTCCAACTTTAGTCAGTGGTCCCAACCTTTTTGGCACCAGAGATCAGTTTCATGGAAGACAGTTTTTATTTCCACAGATGGGGTGAGGGGTGGTTTGGGGATGATTCAGGCAAATCACATCTCAGATTTTCAGACATTAGATTCTCATAAGGAGTGTGCAGCCTAGATCCCTCACGTACACAGTTTACAGAGTATGATTAATGCACCTGTAAGAATCTAATGTTGCCACCGATCTGATGGGAGGCGGAGCTCAGGTGGTGATGTGAGCAATGGGGAGTAGCTGTAAATACAGATGAAGCTTCACTTGTTCACCAGCTGCCCACTTCCTGCTTTGTGGCCTGGTGTGTAAGAGACCATTGGCTAGTACTGGTCTGTAGCCCAGGGTTTGGGACTGTAGTTTTAGAGGGTGCCCACTTTCCTTGACTCCCTTCCCCATCTTCAAGTCAGTTCACGTCCTTCTGCTGCCATCTCTCTGGTTCTCTCTTTATAATCACATCTTCTTTTTCCTGTCTTTTTTGATATCTGGATTCTGGTATAATTCTTGGGATTATTCTATTCTCTTTCAAAATTGTGCCACCTAGGGTGCATGCATTTCAGCTAGGGAGTTATGAGTGAGGACACAGTAATAATGATGAAGGGGAAGAGTGAAAGGTTCTGGACCCAAGGATGAAAGATTATTCTAAGGTGTGAAACAAAGGAAAATGGAATCCCAGTCCTCTAGAAATAATGTGGTCTGTATTTCCACCTGGATGCAGGTGGGGTGAAATCAAGAAAGGAATTCCCCCCATAGGTTACAGTGGATGGGGATTTAAAGGGTCAGGGAGGGCAGCAATCGGCGACATTCCTATATCCTGGGAGCGACATGAGTCTGACCCTTCCTGGGTAGGTCATGAACCTGACCCTGCCTGGGCGGGTCAGGTCTGTTTGGGCAGGTACATCTGATTCTATCAAAGTGTTAAAAGCACAGCATATGTAAACAGTCTGGAAAAAGAAGGGAGAGAAAGGATGGAGCACCAAGGAGGCTGTCCTGGTGCGTCTGAAATTTTTTTGTTAATAAGAAGTATACTTGCCAAATAAATGAAGCTTAGAGGCTTATAGACATGAATACATTGTTTGTATTATTCAGAGGAAGTAATTCATGATAACATTATAAAGGAGTTGAATAGGTAGGTATTTGTTACTTAGGTGGTCCTGATATGTGAGTATTGGAAAGAGTTTGTGAAAAATCTGTATTCTGTTTGACTTATAAAAATTGTATTCCTCATATTTACTTCCCAACTCCCTGTTGAACTTCACATTATAACTCTGGGAGGATATAAAAATTGATCTATATCAAATAGAAACATGATTTTGGCAGCAAAATACGTTTCCATTAAAAATAGATCAAAGTAGATCAAAAGAAGAGGTGGGTAGATTTTCTTACATTTATTTTGCCTATTTCCTCAGTTTTTTCTGATTTATTTTAAAACCCTAGTTATGTGGCACAGAGTTTATGATTAAATAAATATATCCAGCAGGCTCAAGTCCTGGTTTCTTTACGTTTATTTTTACTTACTTCCTCAGTTTTTCCTGATTTATTTTAAAACCCTGGTCATGTGGCACAGAATTTATATGTATGGTTAAGTAAATATATCTATCAGACCCAAGTTCATATAAGGAAAATAATGCTAATCTTGGTGCAGGTGGTATTTTAAAATCTTAATAATCTCTACTGGTTTAATAGCCTTAAACCATTATGGTTTTTTTTTTTTTGTTGGTGGTGTTTTTCAGACTTTGTGCACAAACGAAATTACCTGTATATCATTAAAGCTCGAAAGGGTGCCTTTCCTTATGGGGTGGTATTCTTATCTCTTTCCTTTTCTTCTTTTTTTTTTAAATTTTTATTAAATCATAGCTGTGTACATTAGTGCAATCATGGGGCACAATGTGCTGACATCATATACAATCTGAAATACTTTCATCAAACTGTTTAGCATACCCTTTATGGCATTTTCTTAATCACTGTATGAAGACATTTGTATTCTGCATTTAGTAAGTTTCACCTGTACCCTTCTGAGATGCACAATAGGTGTGTTCCCACCAATCGCCCTCCCTCCACCCATCCTCCCCACTTCCTTCCCCTTCTTTACCCTTTTCCCCATATTCTTGTGCTATAGTTGGATTATAGCCTTCATATGAAAGCTATAAATTAGCTTCATAGTGGGGCTGAGTACATTGGATACTTTTTCTTCCATTCTTGAGATACTTTGCTAAGAAGAATATGTTCTAGCTCCATCCATATAAACATGAAAGAGGTAAAGTCACCATCTTTCTTTAAGGCTGCACAGTATTCCATGGTATACATGTACCACAATTTGTTAATCCATTCATGGGTCGATGGGCACTTGGGCTTCTTCCATGACTTAGCAATTATGAATTGGGCTGCAATAAACATTCTGGTACAGATATCTTTATTGTGATGTGATTTTTGGTCTTCCGGACATATACCTAGTAAAGGAATTATAGTATCAAAAGGCAGGTCTATTTTTAGATCTCTAAGTATTCTCCAAACATCCTTCCAAAAGGAATATATTAGTTTCCATTCCCACCAGCAATGTAGAAGTGTTCTCTTTTCTCCACATCCATGCCAACATCTCTGGTTTTGGGATTTTGTTATGTGGCCTAATCTTACTGGAGTTAGGTAATATCTCAAAGTAGTTTTGATTTGCATTTCTCTGATGATTAAGGATGGTGGGCATTTTTTCATGTGCCTGTAGGTTGTACGCCTGTCTTCTTTAGAGAAGTTTCTCTTCAAGTCCTTTGCCCACCCTGAGATGGGATCACTTGTTCTTTTGTTGCTAATACATTTGAGTTCTCTGTGGATTCTGGTGATTAAACCTTTGTCAGAGGCATAACCTGCAAATATTTTCTCCCATTCTGAAGGCTGTCTGCCTGCTATGCTTACTGTGTGTTCTTAGCAGTACAGAAGATCAGTTTTAGTTTGATCAGGTCCCAGTAGTGTATTTTTGATACTGCTTCAATTGCCTGGGGAGTCCTCCTGATAAAAAATTCACCCAAGCCGATTCCTTCAAGAGTTTCCCTGTACTTTCTTCTAGTATTTTTATAGTTTCATGTCTTAAGCGTAAATCTTTGATCCAGTGAGAGTCTATCTTAGTTAATGGTGAAAGGTGTGGGTGCAGTTTCAGTCTTCTACAGGTCACCAGCCAGTTCACCCAGCACTATTTGTTAAACAGGGAATCTTTTCCCAACTGAATGTTTTTAATTAGCTTGTCAAAGATCAAATAGCAGTAAGTAGCTGGTTTCATCTCTTGGTTCTCTATTCTGTTCCATACATCTATCTCTCTGTTTTTGTGCTAGTACCATGCTGTTTTGATCACTATCGATTTATAGTACAGTGTCAGGTCTGGTAGCATGATTCCTCCTGCTCTATTTTTATTTGAGTAATGTCTTGGCTATTTGTGGCTTTTTCTGATTCCATATGAAACAAAGTATTATTTTTTCAAGGTCTTTAAAATATGACAATGGCACTTTAATAGGAAGTATGGACATTGGGAAGTATGGACATTTGAGTAGTATGGACATTTTAAAAATGTTGATTCTTCCCAGCCATGAGCAAGGTATGTTTTTCCATTTGTTAACATGTTCAGCTATTTCTTTCCTTAGAGTTTCATAGTTCTCTTTATAAAGATCTTTCACATCCTTTGTTAGATAAACTCCCAGATGTTTCATCTTTGGTACTACTGTGAAAGGGATAGAGTACTTTACTGTTTTTTCAGCTTGACTATTAGTGGTATATATAAAGGCTACAAATTTATGAGTGTTGATTTTGTAGCCTGAGACACTGCCATATTCCTTGATCACTTCTAAAAGTTTTGTAGTAGAATCCCTGGTATTCTCCAGATGTACAATCATATCATCTGTGAAGAGTGAAAGTTTAATCTCTTCTGACCCTATGTGGATACTCTTGATGGCCTTTTCTTCCCTAATTGCAATGGCTAAAACTTCCATTAAAATGTTGAAGAGCAACGGAGACAATGGGCAACCTTGCCTGCTTCCTGATCTAAGTGGAAATGATTTCATTTTAACTCCATTCAATACGATATTGGCTGTGGGTTTGCTGTAGAAGGCCTCTATTAGTTTAAGAAATGTCCCTTTATACCAATTTTCTTAAGTGTTTTGATCATGAAGGGATGCTGGATATTATCAAAATCTTTTTCTGCATCAATTGAGAGAATCATATGGTCTTTATTTTTTAATTTGTTTATGTGATGAATTACATTATGGATTTACGTATATTGAACCAGCTGTGAGATCCTGGATAAAGCCCACTTGGTTGTGGTGTATAATTTGTTTGATGTGTTGCTGGATTCTGTTTGTTAGGATCTTATTGAATATTTTTGCATCAATATTCATTAGTGATATTGGTCTATAGGTTTCTCTTCTTGTTGGATCTTTTCCTGGTTTAGGGATCAAGGTGATATTTGCTTCATAGAATGTGTTGGGTAGTATTCTATCTTTTTCTATATTTTGGAAAAGGTTGAGTAATATAGGTACTAGTTCCTCTTTAAAGGTTTGGTAGAATTCTGACGTGAAGCCATCTGGTCCCGGGCTTTTCTTCTTAGGGAGATTGTGTATAGTTGATGCTATTTCAGAACTTGATATTGACCTGTTCAACATTTCCACTTCATTCTGGGTAAGACTAGGAAGGTGGCATGCTTCCAAGTATTGGTCAATTTCCTTCAGATTTTCACATTTCTGAGAGTAAAGTTTCCTGTAATATTCGTTAAGGATTTTTTGAATTTCTGAGGGGTCTATTGTTATTTCGTCTTTACCATTTCTGATTGATGAAATAGAGATTTTATTCTTTTTTTCCTGATTAGGTTAGCCAAAGGTTTATTTATTTTATTGACCTTTTCAAAGAACCAAGTTTTTGATTTATTGATATGTTGTATAATTCTTCTGTTTTCAATTTCATTTAATTCTGCCCTGATTTTGGTTATTTCTT
>CAUYRH010070579.1:0-17361 GCA_963574655.1 Perodicticus potto | reverse complement strand
AAGAAAGGCTTGGTACCTTCCATATCTTTGTATCTTTCTTCTTTCTTTCTTTATGTGGTCCTAACTTGTACCTGTTCCTGATATGTAAGAGCCAGATGACCTACTTTTGAAGATGCTCATACAGAATTCAAAAACTGCAGAATGAGCAGAAACCCCCAGAGTTCACGTGGGTCCTGCAGGGTGGTGTGGCTATCAGTGAGAGAATGACACCTCTGCAGAGGCAGACACTTTGCTTAGGTGAACCATCAAGGGGAGGGTTTCCATGACCCTTTGTGATGACCTCGAGCTCTCACACTGCTCTTGTGGAGTTGTGTCCATGATATCCCTGACTTCCTAAGGCACAGCCAGCAGATTTGGGCCTGTCTTTTCTGGCTTTCCTGGAGGAGTAATCAAGGCTCCAGTCCTGGTACCTCTAGCCTCATCCCAGACTTCTGTCAGGCTTCAGTGCTGCTATATGAATGACGTGTGTGTAGGCGTGCCTGTGAGTTCACACCTGTCACCATAGATGGCATTGCTGTTGTTTTGCTGACATATAAGCCTTTTACTGTTAGAGCTGGAACAGGGCCTAGAGATCCTCCAGTCTGTCTTCTGCTTACCCCATTACTACTTATGTATGGAACACTCGTCCCCTTGCCATTAATCCTTCAGATCTCAGCTCAGATGTCACTTCACCCAGGAAGACTTCGCTGAGCCCTCTTGGAAGCCCCACAGTTTAGGTGCTTGTATTCTTCCCGCAGCCACGGTACTTTACATTAGCTCTAATTAATCATCTCTTCTCCCTGCCTGCCCAGTGGTACAGACCTACCTGAACCTTGTAAATCACTGCAACCCTGGAGCCACCATAATAAGGCTGGTAAATGTTGAATGATGGATGAATAGAGACCTAACACTGTGGGCAGGGAGATGGAGGCCTAGAGGGCCAGTAGGTTAGTCCAAGGTCACAGAGACCAGGTGACTGACAGACCAGGCCTCCAGCCCCTCTGCTATACGGGAGAGAGACAGGTGCCCTGCACTCACAGGCTCTGTGACCCTCTTGCAGAAGATTGCCAGCAGGAAGAGAGCAGTGATGGGTGGGGCCAGGTAGCTGGTAATAGACTGGATGTAGTCAAAGAGCTGCCCACTGTTGGAGTTCTGGATGATGGGGATCCAGAGGATGCTGACGGCAACCAGGAACACCACGAACACTCTGCAGGGAAGCACAGGGCACTGAGGTGTGTTCAGGGGGGGATAGCATGGGGGTGAGGTGCACAGGAACCAGGAGAGGAAGGGAGGGGCAATGCACAGTCACTAAATTGGGGAAGGTTGGGAGGTCAGAATCCCAAACACCAAGACTCAAATTTAGAGTATTAGAATCCCAGAATATCAAAATTTCAGAACCTGTAATTCTAAATCCTTGGCATTTATATATCAGATGCCTTTGAGGTCATTTCCAACCTGCTGTTAGAAAAGGAATCCATACCTTTCACCCCACCATCTACCCCAGAAAAAGGCCTCTAGGCTCTGCTGGGGAAGCCCTTCCTCCTCTGCATCCCACCCTGTGTGGGAACTTCTTCCTTCTCAAGACTTTGACTTTCTCTCCCTCATATTGACACTGAGTTAGGGTAATAACCCCACATTATTCTTCTCACTCCTCATCAACTGATTCTGGCCCAGGCCTAAGTCCCCAAAGCGTTCTGGATGTATGATTTTGCAGGTGGGGTGAACATGGTGAAAAACCTTTTTGGGATGTGTCTGGTGCAATAATGCAGATGGTCAGGAGATGGCGCTTAAACTCCACTGATCAATAAAATAAGCTGCCGCAAAACCAGTTACTGCCAGAGATAAGTGGTGCTAACCAGGAGGTGTCTCTGCACACCTGTCCTCTTCTCTCCTTTTCTTCCCGTTTTTTTTTTTCTCTCAGGGCCTACCAGAGCAGCTGCTACCTAAATGGCCTCCCTGCTGCTCATCACCTTCCTCTTTGCACAAGCTGCCTTACGCTCAGATCCTGCAGTGGTCAGTGCCTGTTGCTAGGGGGTGGGTGTCCAGAGGAACAGGCAGGAAGAGCCCATTAGGCAGCCCTGGGCAGAAGGCATCTGGTGGAAAGAACAATAAGTGCAAAGACAAAATGCCTAAACTCAAGTACTTGTTGACCAAAGTGGGACAATCAGCACTTTAGTCCTGAAACCTGAGTTAGGGAGCCTTAAATTATGAAACAAAGATTTCAGAAAAGGCCTCTTAACTCCGTGAAAGCTAGAAATCCCCAGCCTATGGAGAACAAGAAAAATTAGCCACCAATTTATATTTTTAAAGCATAAAACTGATATATACAAGACAAAGTTTAAAATCTTTAGCGTGGTGTTCAAGGCTCTGCACCATTTAGATACAACCTTCCTATGAGTATCTCTGCGGGCACCTGGCTGTACTACCTGTGTTTCCAGCGTCTGAGGGCGGGGCGCTATGGCTCATCCTTGGCCCCCAGCACGTGGGCTGCCGCATGTGGCTGATGTTCATGGAGAGTCTGATGGATTAATCAGACGTCCTCACACTTTTTAAACAGGGGGCCAATTCACTGTCCCTCAGACTGTTGGATGGCCGGACTATAGTTTAAAAAAAAAACTATGAACAAATTCCTATGGACACTGCACATAACTTATTTTGAAGTAAAAAACAAAATGGGAACAAATACAATGCACCCCAACACATGTGGCCCGCAGGCCGTAGCAGCAGGACCCATGGATTAAATTAATAGCATTTCAGTGATTTTGGACTAACAGCCAGAGTTGGGATGAGTTGCTTGCTAACTTTCCTCCCACTTACATAGTTCACTTCTGATTTCTCAAGCGCTAATTACCCTGTGGATCAAATCCAAGAGAAAGTTCAACAAACAGGGAAGAGATTTTTTTTCTCCCCATTATTCTGGAGGGGTGGAGTTTTCCAGAGTTGGGAAAGGAACATTTAGAGCTCAGACTAAGCGGCAATTGTCCACAGTAAGCTGGGGAGTAAGGGGGAGTAGGTGCGGGGGTGGCAGGGAGAAGGGCAGAGGGGGAGAGGGAAGGGGAGGCGCGCTCCCGCTGGATGGGAGACCGGCCTGCGCACCTGCCCACCACCATCAGCTCCTGCTCCGTCGCCTTCCTGCGGAAGCGCTGCCACACGTCTATGGTGAACAGAGTGCTGCTGCTGTTGAAGATGGAGGTGAGTGAGCTCATGAGGGCGGCCATGATCGTGGCGATCATCAGGCCCCGCAGACCTGGGGACAGACGAGAGGCCGAGTGGAGTGCAAGGCTGGGCACGGGGCGGGCTCTGCCAAGCCTGTGGACTGGGGACTTGGGGTGGGTGCGGGTTGGGGAAGGTGTTGGGTGAGGCTCCCGAGTCCAGCACTGCTAAGGAACTAGGAGACCCACAGAGCTGGAGCCTGCTCCGGCCAGGCTCTGCCCTGCCTTGTTCTGTGGCTGTGGGGTCCCTACGTGTCCTCTGGGAGCCTCGGCTTCCTCATCTCTACCCTTGAGGCAGTGGGACTGGTGATCGCTCAGATTCTCTGCAGCTGTCACATCTTAGTATAAGTTTCACAGCTTGTAGACCCTTGGTCGGGGAGGTCCCATGGGGAGAAGGGGTGATGGTAACGATTGTACCTCTTCCCTTGACCCCTGCTCTTGGGCTACAGCTCCAGCCTGGGAGGCAGAGGCCTGGGCCTGTTTCCTGGTTCTGGAAGCAACTAGCTGTGAGTGTCATCTGGAAGAGTTCCTTCCACTTTCTGGGCCCATTTTTTCCATCATGACAAGGGACAACAGAACCTGCTGATATCTGAAGTCTCTATGACTCTAACGACGGAGTTTCTAGAAAGATGACTGCTCATCCTGGGAAGATGGCTCCCTGGTCCCACCTTGGTCCTCTTTTTCCCAAACCCGTTTGTCTAACCACATCCTGGTTGTCTTCCTCACGGGTGCCCTGGACTCAAGTGTTCCAAAGTTAGGTACCATCTTCCTCAGGGCCTTCTGTTCCCCCTAATAATTAATATTTATTAATAACACCTGTCCAGGCCCACACAGACCTCAGAACTATCGTAGACCCCTTCCTCAGCTGTCCCCCCCAAACCCCTCAGGGCTGCCCTGTCCTAGCTGGGCCTCCGCCATCTCCTCTGCTGCTTTGATTCATTTCTCCTTCCGCCAAAGAGACAGATAACACTACTCATCCCTGACCTCAGGGAACCTGCCTCTCTTCCTACGTCCCTGACCTCAGTATCAGGGTAAACCTACCTTCTAAACCCCGAGACCTGGGAGCCCTCTTTGATTTCTGTCTTTCCTATCCCTCAAATACAATCAGCAAACAAGTCCTGCCAATTCTACCTCACAAACATCTTTAAATTCTGTTTCTCCATCCCTAAGGCCACCGACTTGGTTCAAGCCACTGTTGCCACTTCCCTGGACCACTGCAAATACCACATGGATTGTCTCCCCGCCTCCCCCCAGCCTGCTGAGTCTTCCATGCAGAGTCGTCCTGACAAAGCTCAGATCCAGTCTTGCACTCTTCAGCCTAACCGCCCCAGTGTTCTCCATCGCCCTCAGAGTAAGGGCTGTGCTCCAGAATGTGGGGTAGCTGTGCCATCCTCTCCAGGAAGGTTGTCTGCTCTTCTCCTCGCCGCTTCATCCACGCTGGGCCGCTTTCAGCTCAGACGTCATGTCAAGCCCTCTCTCCACCCTGGGCCCTTGCATACGTGGCTTCTCCTCCCCAGGCCTCCCGCCCCTCTCCAGCTCCAGAGGGGGGGGGTTGCGGCTCTTGCTCTCTGGGAGACTTTCCCAACATCCCCCAGACTGGGTCAGCTGCCTCCTTAGGGCTTCCTCAGCCCCCACTGTGTCACCACACTGGTCACACTGTACTGTGCCCCTGGAGAGTCCAGTAACCCTGGAGACCCCATGAAGCCTGAGAGCAGGGACCTGCCTTCTGTCTAGGACCTGCATCTCCAAGACCTGTGTACAGAGAAGGTGCCTTAACACACTTAGAAACACTTGTGAAAAGTGTGTGTGAGGGGGCTGTGTGTGTGTGTGTGTTGGGGTGGGAGGGGCAGAGGGGAATATTCTTCTTCCCCCATTCCGTCCATTTTAGTGCCATCCCTCCTGGGCAGTGGGGATTGGAGGATGCCTGGTGGGAATGCAGCATGATGGGGGATGGGACTCACCAACGGGCATGAGCACCATGACCAGCTTGGGGTAGGCGATGTTGGAGCAGCCCACCCGGACGCCGCAGGTCCTTTGGCAGATGTCAGGGTCCACACATCCTACCTCGTCTGCAGAAGAAGTGATGACGCTTAGGGCCATGGGACCCTGTGCCTTCTCAGGTGGGCCTAATATTTGCTTTCCCATACTACAGGAAGGTGTTCGCCAGAGTCCCTGGCAGGCTCTAAAAGGTCCTGGGCCAACTGGTGTCGGGGTCTTCACGGAATTTCTTCCCCTACACTACCCTGCAGAGCTCAAAGTCTTAACTTCCTTTGGGTTTTAGGCCTTATGTTCCACAAAGCTGTACCCTGCACCCTGTGCGGTTGGGGTCTCTTTCAGTATCTTTGGATACTGCCAAGAATACCATAATTGTTTTTTCCATATAAAGGAGAAGCAGGATTTAAAACTGCATTCAGGATGTTTTCCTACTGAAATACTTATTATATATTTGGCCCACACATAAATACTTAGTATGTAAATACCCAGTAATTACTTACTATGTGCTCTTTTCATGTATTTTAATAGATGGGGTTTCACCTTCTTGCCCAGGCTGGAGTGCAGTTGCTCGATCTTAGCTCACTGCAGCCTCGAACTCCTGAACTCAAGTGATCCTCCTGCCTCATCAGCCTCCTGAGTAGATGGGACCACAAATGTGTACCACCACACCTGACTAATTTAAAAAAATTTAAAAATACAGACAAGGTCTTGCTCTGTTGCCCACGCTGGTCTCGGATAACTCTGTGTCCTTAATTGATAAAGCTTCCTGACCCCTGCTGTGGTCCAACATTTCTCGAGGGCGTCTTCCCTGGACACCCCTCACAAGCCTCACATCCCATTGCCCCCAGAGTAAGCCTAGCTCTTACCTGGGAACAAGGCCCGGCTGATCATGCCGGGCATGATGATGAAGAACATGGGGAGGATCTTCAGGTAGCCCCCCAGCACTGAGCCTCCCTTGGCGTGGGACAGGCTCTTGGCAGAGAGAGACCTCTGCACAATGACCTGAAAAGGCAGCAGTGGAGGTGTGCTGTGGGGGTGCGGAGGGGCTAGCTCAGCCACAGGTGAGTTCAGGCACTGGTCACCGATGGTGCCCCATCCCACTTCCAGGATGAGGTCCAGCCCTCCCTGCATCCAGGCACCTGGGTTATCTACAGGAAGCCTGGGTCAGAGTCACAGCCCCCACCCCCCCAAACACTGCTGGTTTACGCCAAGCCCAGCCAGGGGCATTACCTGATCTGTGCACCAGCACCACGTGGCTAGTACTGTGAGCCCGAAAATGAGACCTGGCCAAGGGATGTCCCCGCTCACTGGGTCCCGAAGCATGTGGAAGGCATCAGACCGTGGGAGGTGACAGGTGGTGTTGGGGACTGTGGCATTAGGGATGGCCTGCCTGTACCGCTGCTCCAGGCCTGGGTACCAGCCCACCTCCTGAAAGCCTGTGAGGAAAGATAGAGCGAGGGATGAAGGCCTGAGACCTCACCGAGCCTGCCACAGGGAGGGAGATGAGCCTTGGGTTCAGGATCCCTGGTGAAGTGGAGAGCACCCTGCTCTTTGGTAGCCCCATCCTCGAGAGGGGACATGGCTCTACACTCTGGAATGTCCCAGGCAAGCCATGGAGGTGCCATAGACAGGTCAAAGGTCTGAGAGAAATTAGGGTTGTGGTGGAGTGTATTGGGGCCTCTTCCTTACCCAGAAACATGAGGACCAGGGCTCCGCCCACCATGATCACCGTCTGGAGAGCGTCTGTGTAGATCACAGCCGTGAGGCCCCCTGGGGATCCAAGGAAAGGGCCCATGAGTCAGCACTAAC
The DNA here is from genome assembly GCA_963574655.1 of Perodicticus potto. Taxonomy (NCBI): domain Eukaryota; kingdom Metazoa; phylum Chordata; class Mammalia; order Primates; family Lorisidae; genus Perodicticus; species Perodicticus potto. The sequence continues at coordinate 10,366 of CAUYRH010070579.1, read as the reverse complement.
GGAGGCTCCCCTCTGGGTGCCCACCCTGTGCTCAGCCACACCAGGGAGAATAGGGAACACGCTCACACCTCGTGCCCCCTCTGTCCAGCCTGACAGGATTCAGGCTGGTCACAGACAGGAGCTCAGGTCTGCTCCTCCTGTCACTGCCAGCGCCTGACTGTCACTGCCATGCTGTAGCTCTGTGCTAAAGTCCTGGTCTGTTCCTTTGCTTGTAGCTCCATCAGGAATACTTGCTCCTTTCCCTCCCAATGCCCACGTGAATGCTCCCCATCTTCCGAGGACAACTTAACATCAATCAGCCTGTCCTGTGCCCAGCCCTGTGCTGCATAATTTGAAGGAAATAGGAAAAGGGGGCCTGTGACTCTGACCCAGGTAACACTCCATGACTGTACCCTGCGCCCAGTACAGTTAGGGTCTTTTTCAGGACCTCTTGATGTCTTTCCTTCCCTTTCCTGCCAACTCTGTTTCCCCCATTTCTACCCCTTTCCACACCTGTCCTCTGCCACATATCTTTCAGTGTGTTCCTCTGTGTTTTTATCTTTTCCCACTTCTCTGCCTCGGCCTCTCCTTGTCTCTGCCTTGCCCTGTTTTCTTCATCTCCTATCAGTTTTCTCTGTGTCTCTGCCCTTCTCTCTGGTCACCTGTCCGTCAGTCTTTCTCTCTGTGTCTCTGACAGTCGAAGTTCCCCCCTTTTCCTTTTCCTGTGTCCCAGTCTCCACACTATGATTAGACCTCCCTGGGGCCTGCCTGTGCCTACCTGCAATGGTGTAGATAGCTGTCACCACCAGCAAGATCCCCGTGGAGAGATAAAGATTCCAGCCCAAGGCCATCTGGATGAAGAGGGCTCCAGAGAAGATGTCAGTCTGCAAAGAGCCAGGACCCCTGAGTCCAGGCCCCCACATGACCCTCAGTGTGACCCCAGTGCACAAATCTGCCCTCTCAGCAATACCAGGTACCTCAGCCATCACCCCACAGTGCAGAGCCTTGAGTGCTGCGCTAAGGCGTGTATGCCTGATTTTGGAGAAACAGAGGAGTTGTGGAGTCTTTGAAGCAAGGAGCACTTCATAAAGCTTTGAAACTGAGAAAAATTTCATTGGATAGCTGCTCTGTTGGATGAAAAGGGAGTAGTGTAGAATGGAGTGGAAGATTGAGAAAGTGAAGGAAGGAGCTGCGGCAGGAAAAGGAGAGGTCATTGGGAGGAAATAGGAGGAACGTGGAGGCTGGGTGGACTGCTCATGGCCAACCTGATGCATAGGGGCCCTCAGGCAGATAACCACGGGTTCCAGATAATCTATGTGTGTGGGTTGGTTAGAGGACACGGGGGCTCAACCTTTGCTTGAGCTGACTTAGGGTGGTTCTCAAGCATTGGTGGAATAAGGGCGTCAAGATTTTCAGCCCTAGACTGGAAACTGGCAACTGAATGATTCAGTTCCGTCTTTAGTGTGTTGATTCTACCCCACGATTATTTTATAAACCCATTACAGGGTCTGCAACATAACAGTGGAAGGAGGCCTGGGCTGGGTCATAGAATCTGAAATGGTCATCTGGGTGGACTTGGGCAAGTCATCTGACCTGTCTAGGTTTGTTTTTCAAATTTAGGTCAATAGAGGAAGGATAAGGGTCTTTCTAAATCTTAATGTTCTAGGCAATTAATGCACAATTGCTGAGTGAAGAATCAATTAATGGAAAGATGAATGAATGAATGAAATCGAGATTGTGAGTTCTTTGAATGTAGGGACTGTTGTTCACTCAACAAGCATTTAACATTCTTCTTTGGTTACTTCACTGCTGGGGGGGAATACATTGAGGGTATGTGTCTCCTTCCCTCCTTTCCTCCTTTCTTTCTCTCTCTTTCCTTCCCTCTTTTCTCCTTCTTTCTTTCCTTCCTTCCCTCCTATCCTTCCATCCTTCCATCCCAGCCAGTCTGTGATTGTTAGTTTCCCATCAGCAGCAAGCCCAGGGTCATACATTCGGCAGTCCCCTAATGAGAATATTCAGAGAGACACGCTGGCCATGCTGGTGGTACCCACCGATATCTTGGTGAAGATGTATAGGATGAGAGACAGGACGGATATGTACACCTGGATCCTCTGGCCTCCAAATCGCTTCTTCAGGTACTGTGGCATTGTGACCACACCGGCTGCGATGTACACGGGGACAAAGATCCAGCCCAGGGCCAGGAGCAGCCAGGTTGCCTGGGAGAGTGAGGAGAAGAAGGTGTCCAGGTCCTAGATGCAGACAGAGGGCGGCCTCCAATCCAGAGGCAGCCCGTGCTGTGGGAGAGCCCTGAGCAGGGAGGTAAATGACCTGAGACCTGATCCCAATCCCTCTGTGTGGCCTGGGATGAGTCCCTTTGCCTCCTCCAGGCTTTGGTTTCCTCCTCTGTAAAATGGGTTCTCCATTCACCATTCAGCCTCCCTAGCACCTCTAAGACTCCTCTCAGCACTGAGTCCAAGCATAGGGTGGGTCAGGCCCCCATGATCCTGGCAGAGCCAGGCCAGCTTTCTTACGTTCCACTCGAAGCCACCCACAGCAAGGCCTCCGGCAGCCCCTGTCCCAGCCAGGCCAATGAATAAGCCACTGCCCACGTTGCTGGACATCAAAGATGCTCCAATCTGCAAGGCATAAGTGGAGTCAGGGTTAATCTGAATCAGTCTGGAGTCAGGGCCATGGGCGGAGGGAGGAGGCCTGGAGCTGACTGTTACTAGGTGCCCGCTGTGTGCCAGGCACTGTGCTACTCAACTTATATGCACTAACTAACGTTTCCATAAGTATCTGGAGGGAGGGATGAGGGACTTAATTTGCAGAGGAAGAAACCAAGGAAAGATGAAGTCACTGGCTACAGGTCGTCCAGTAAGTGGCAGAGGAAAGAAGAAAGGCAGCAGCCCGAGGGCCTCCAGGAAGAAGGAAGCTGCAGGGCTCGGGAAGCCTCTTGCAGACTCCAGTCAAGGCAGGGCAGGGAGAGGGCAGGGGCTGAGCACAGGCCGGGCCAGCATCGCAGTTGAGTCAGGAGTGCATGTGAGCATGCTTGTGTTTTTCTACAGGAGTACAGCCCACTACTCGGGGCAGCAGGAGGTGCTAATCATGGCTCTTCGCCTTATGCAGCTGCCAGGCCCCAGGTGGTTTCTACTATAGCCACTCATTTAATCCGCACAGCCTTAGGAGGCATGCACTACTCTCCCAATTTTACTAAAGAGTGAGCTGAGGTACAGAGAAGAGCTTGCCAAGCCCCAGAGCTAGCAAGGGACCCTGGCAGTCTGGGCCTGGTAACATACACCAACGGTGGTCGGCACCTCTTTGTCCTCGGTCAGATTTTCTCTTTATTTCCAGGTGAGATCCTTGATGGAAGGGGATAAGGGGCAGAGGGTGGGGCTCTGGAACCTGGGGGGAGGTCTGGGGAGACCTCAGGGAGGTCTGGAGGAAAAGGAGAGGACTGGAGAGGAAAAGCTGTGCTCCAGTTTTGTGCCCTGTGTCACCTTGACAAAATCACTTCCTCTCTTTGCTCCTTCACCTATAAAATGTGGGGACTCGCCTCCTCCCAACTTCCTATTCTTCTAGAGGTGCTGTGAGACAGAATGTGAGAAGAAAGGAAAAGTATTGAGGAATTCAGGCTGGAGGCAGCTGAGCAGCGTTAAGGCACAGTTAGCAAGTGGCCTGACGCTGCCCTTCAGCTACTGACTACTCTGACAGGGGCACATGCACGCTCACGTGTGCACACTCACACAAGCACGCTCACACATGCACACGCATGTGCACACATACACAGACATTTACACTCACATGCACACTCATTGTACCCACATTCAAACATACCCACACATGCTCACACACATACATTCACACTCACACACTGAGACGTATGCCACACTCATAGGCACACTCACACACATTTACTCACCCATATGCACACGTACGCTCGTACCCACACACTCACATGCACACAGGAGTGCTCACACAATACACTCATGTTGGGGCACAGCAGGAACTGGGGAGAATCTGCCAGGCTCCCCCTTTCTACTCAGAAGCCCGCAGTGGGGCCTGGAGCTCCGCTCTCCGCAGGGTTGAGCAGGCAGTCAGCTGACTGGGCTCTCCTGGAGTGACCTCTGAGGAGGTTTCTCTGTCCTGTTATTTCTCCGCCCCTCACCCATTTCCAGGGTTGTGATTTGAGCATCCTGGCTGAGCAGCACCATTTTCATGGGTTTTTCTTTCATATGATGAGGGGGTGAGTGAGTGGTGGCATCAGTGACCTTGTCACTGTTCCTGAACTGCCTCAGGTTTCCATGTCCCTGGGGCGCCATCATGGATAGGACAAGAGAGCTTTGTCCCTCCTTCCTCCTGTCCCAGATGCCTAAACCTTCCCGAGGGCCCTGGAGGCCTCCTGGGTCTCCTCTGACATCGGGAGAATCCGTGACCAGTGGAGAGGAGGGAAGGTGTGAGGACCAAGAGGAGGTTGGGAAGGGGTGGCTGGTGGTGTATTGTGAGAATGTGAGTATATGTGATTGTGTGCAAGCATGTCTGAGTGTATGGAAATGAGTGTGAGCACATTAGTGTAAGAGTATAAGATCCTGTGTGAGTGTGTGAGAATAGAGTATGTGTGAATGTGTGCACACACCAAGTGTGAGTGTGTGAGAATAGAGTGTGTGAGTAGGAGTGTAAGAGCATGTGTGTGTGACAATAGAATGTGTAAGAGTGTAAGAGCGTGTGTGAGTGTGTGAGAATAGAGTAAGAATATAAGAGCGTGTGTGTGTGTTTGTGACAATAGAATGTGTAAGAGTGTAAGAGCATGTGTGAGTGTGTGAGAATAGAGTGTAAGAGCGTGTGTGAGAAGTGTGTGAATGTGTGCACATGCCGTGTGTGAGTTTGCATACCCGGGTGTAGTGTGTATACTGTGTCAGCTGCCACCAGTTCTGACGACTCTACTGTCAGTTTCCAAGGCAGAGCTTTCCTTCCTCTGTCCCATTCCAGCGGGATTAAATTAGTTTTGAGGAGTAATAGAAATGTGGGGTGACCCGACGGGAGAAACTGGGGCTCACAAGGGTTTCGGGGGTGATTCCTTAAGGTTGCTAGGGATGTAACACCTGTGACTCCCCTCCCTTAACTGCTCTTCAGCAGTAAGCTTATGTGTCAGCCTCCCAAGGAAATCTTCCCTAACCACCTTCCACTCTCCTATCTGGGGCCGGGGGCTTCGTCCAAGCTCTCAGAGCCCTGTGCTTCCCACCGGGTCAGTGTCCAGCAAGCTGTGAGTCTGCCCAGCTCAGCTCTGAGCTTCTCCAGGATGGGAACCTTCCAGACTCATCCCTGCAGGTCCAGAGCCCAGTGTAGGACCCACACCTGGGAGGAGCAGGGGACACTTGTCCAAAGTGAGTGTTGGTGAAGCCTCTCAGGGTGTGGGGTGAATTTGGGCAGAAGAGAAGGAATCCAGAGTCAGGAAACGCAAAGGGGAGATTGTTGCCTTATCCAGCCAGGAGGTGAGATGAGGCTTTAGATGGTGGGGGAAAGAGGGCTGGGAGTCCCATGGTGAGGGATGAGGAAGGTCAACTCACTGGCCACCAGCTCATGGACCTCCCTGCAAGGAAATAGCCACCAATGGTCCCTCTGCTGGCACGGATGGACGACTGGAAAGGAAATGGCTGAGATGAGGGTCCTCGCGCTTCTCTCCAACCCCTGCCCTCCATCCCAGACTCCCCACCCCTCCGTGCAGGCCTGGTGGGACGCAGCGGGCTGGAAAGGAGGCAGGGCGGTGCTGCCTGGGGGCTGGTGAGGTTGCTGTTTTTAAGCCAGGTGTCTTGAGGAGAGACACTTCCCCTCTGCAGGCCTCACCGCTCATCTCCCAGCATCAGTGTGATGAGCAAAACAGGGGAAGATGTCACATGTGTGAGACCACTACCGAGGGGACGCTGGGCCCCGTTCTTCCCTCCCCCCGAGTGTGCTTTCTGGATTGATCTGGAGTCTCCTTCTCTCCCTAGGCTGACCTCCTCCCCCTACCCTGGAGGCCGGGAGGGCAGAGGGGCAGCCGTTCTGACCATGGGACTTTGGGTCTCGGGTCTTGGGCTTCCCTTGACCTGGTCTGAAGTCACACCACACCACTGAGCCCCACTCAGCAACCTGGAAGAAGCCCAGGTGCATCCTGCACCAATAGGTGGTCAGTTTGAGGCCTGCTGGAATATGCTCTGGGGACTCGGGAGAGGGCAGGACCGTGGGTGGGGAAGGCGAAGCATGAAGCAGGTACCCAGAGGCCGGAGCCAGCGGCTCTCTGACTTTCTCTAGGGGGTATTAGTCATCAGGGAGTGAGGAGTGCGTGCAGGACCTTGTGCCTGTTAAGCTTTTACTTGAACTTCCTGGTGTCACCTCCGATCCTTTTGGAGGCCACATGAGAAAAACAAATTCACTTTGCAGATGAGGAAGGGGAGGTCCAGCACAGGGAGTGACTTATCCAAAATCACACAGGAGTTGGCACTTTTCCTGGCTGGCCACCTCCAGAATCCCATGGTCATCTCTTTGCCCATTTCTTCCTCACACCAGCCCTGGGAGGCAGGGACTATTCGCCTCCTTTTACAGAGGAGGAAGCTGAGGCCTAGAGAGGGTTCCTGACCTTGTTGTAGCCTAGGATGTGACCACTTGGGACACAATCTCAGTGTCTGTTGAGTCTAAAAGTGCTGGCTCTTCTGCAGAAGGCTGCGATGATAATGGCAGCAGTTTATTGCTGGCCAGTTGTGCAGCAGGGATGGTGCCAGCTGCTTCCGTGTGTCCTGTGCGATCACAGCAATGCCCCAGTTCAGTCCTTACTCTCATTGTCCACCTGAGAAAACTGAAGCTCAGAGAGACTTCATATGTCCCCAGGACCACGTGGCTCTGACTATTAGGACCAAGATCTGAACTCAGGTCCGTCAGACCTTGAAGCCTGACCCCTGCCCACTGCACCTGTGAACCGTGGAGAACAAACATAAGGAGTTTGGGATCTGCCTGGCACCCTTCCCTGAGGGCACGGGAGCCCAGCTCCTTTGGAAAGCGCCACTTACTGGCTAAGACTCTCCCTGGTGTGGGACTTGGTGTGGGATCAGCAGACAGACATCTGCAGAGTTGGGGGGTCTTGTGGTGGGGAAGAGGGCCAGAGTGAGCCTCTGGAGGCCAGAAAGGTGGTCGGAGTGGGGGGCTCCAGACCTGGTCTGCCAGGGGCCCACTGTGTGACCTCAGGCTAGCCATAGCCCTCTTTGGGCCTCAGTCTGCTCTTCTGTCAAAGCAGGGGCGTGGGGAGCATGATTGCTGAAGGCCTTTCCATCACATCCCCACAGTTCTATGAGCAGTTTCCTTCTGACCACCCCAGGCCCAGCTCCGTAGCTCAGCCCAAGACGTGAGGCTGCTTCTGCCTCCTCTGCCAGCCCCAGACTCAGGGCCAACTCACCCAGATCCCCACAGCGATGACGAAGATGAAGTAGACAACCACCACTGTGATGTCGTAGGCGTGCAGGCCAACTCTGGAGCCCAGTGCTGGGTGCAGAGCTGTTTCGCTCCTGGCCCCGTCCCCGGAAGCTGCAGGCCCCATAGCTGCCAGCTCCTCACTCATCTGTGAGTGTCAGTCACCAGCAGGCTGGACTTTGAGGTGCTCTTGGCTTCTTTCCTTTCCTTTAATGATTAAACAGCCCCCAGCACCATTAGCTGTTGAGAAAGTGCTGAGCCCTGCTGGCACGTAAGGTCCTGCCCATCTCCTGTCCTAACTGCCAGTCCCTTCCCCGCCCCTGCGGGACTCCTTCCCACCCTCCCCTGCTGCCAGTACATACACACACACACACACACAGACCCTGCACACACGCACAACCCCCCTCATCCTCAGTGGAGAAGGAAAAGGAGGGAGAAAGGAGCAGAGTTTTGGAATCTCAGTGCTAAGGCAAACTTCAGAAATCAAGATATTCAAGATTCTACTTGTGTGATGGGGATACTCAGGCCCAGGGGCACAAAGGCAGAGCTGAGACTGGAATCCAGGTTTCTTAGTGATCGTGCAAAGTAATTTTCTTTCACCCAGTGGGCGGGAGGCAGAGAAGGTTGGTGAGGGGCCCACTGCTATCCCGGCAATTACTGCCACTCCAACCCACCTTTTTTACAGTGCACAGAACTGAGGTCTGGGAAGAGATTGTGGTTTATTTTAAGGAACAGAGTGGGGCCATCTGTGACAAAACAGGGCTAGAATTCACATCTGCTGCTGCCTGGTATATACTTCTAGGCTGCATTGGGACAGATGAAATAGCTGGGGTCAGTAATCTTCCCTAAACAGGACACCAGGGAAGACCGCTTGCTGGGACCCAGCAGCCAGGTCCCAGTTGCATTTCTCACTGAACTGCAGATGCCCCTGGGCAGGTTGCTAAATGTCTCCGAGCCTGGGTGTCCCATCAGTGCGACCTGTGCTCTGCCTGTCTCACAGTGCCAGTGAGGCTAGGATGTGCTCCCTAGAGCCTCGGCAAACCCTGAGTCACCGCATGCTCTTGGGGTTAACACAGAGATGCTCACATCTCACCACCACCTAGCCAGGGGGCCCAGACCCCAGGCACATAGGCATGCCTGCTCACAAGATCCTTCCAAAGTAGCTGCATTTAGGACAGTTTCGTCTTGCAAGTGTCACTCTACAACAGCTAAAGGGGACACCATCCCTGTCCCCCACTCATCCACAGCATCCTCTGACGATCCCATGTCTGGGCATGGTAGCCAGACCCCCTTCCCTTCCTTTCCAGGGGAAAGGAAGGTGAAGGGCAGCATCTTGGACCTCTTCTCTCTGCCTCCCAGTTCCCCCAGCCCAGAACATCAGGCACCGGGCATGCTGAACCCCAAGGTGTAGGGCATTGATCTGGGAGGAATGTCAGGATAGTCCCAGCTGGGCAGGACTCAGTGAGATCTGGCACCCATTAGGATTAGATGCCAGAGAAAGTGGACCCTTATACCCCATACAAAAATTAACTCAAATGGCATTGAAGACCTGCATGCGACAGCTTGGAAGAAGAGATGTAGTAAAAGCTTGATGACATTGGATTTGGTAGTGATTTCTTGGTTAGGATACCAAAGCACAGGCAACAGAAGAAAAAAATAGATAAGTCGGACTTCAAAATCGAAAACTTCTGAGCATCAGAGGGGGCTACTGCCAGGGTGAAAAGTCAACCCACAGAATGGGAGAAAATATTTGCACATCATATATTTGACAACAGATTAATATCCAGAATATATGAGGGACTTCAACAAATCAACACAAAGAAAACAAACAACTCTTTGCAAAAATGGGAAAAGGACTTGAATAGATAATGCTCCAAAGAAGTGATGTTGTGAAAGGAACACAACATCACGAATCATTGGGGAGATGTAAAGCAAAACCACAGTGAGGTGATTCCACTTCACACCTGATAGGAAGGCTGTAATGAAAACAAACAAACAAACAAAAACCAGAACATAACAAGTGCTGGTGAAGATGTGAAGCTGGGATGGCCGCGCATCACTGGTAGCGATATAAAATGGTGCAGCCACTATGAAAAACAGTATGAAAGTCCCTCAAAAAATTAAAAGTTACTCTGACCTAGCCATTCAACTGCTGATTATATATCCTAAAGAATTGAAAGCAGGAACTCAAGCAGATATTTGTACACCCATGTTCATAGCAGTATTATCCACAAAGGCCAAAAGATGGAAGTACCACAAAGGTTCACCAACAAATGAACAGAGAAACAAAATGTGACATATACATTGGACTGTCACCCAGCCTTAAAGCGGAAGCAGTTCTGTCACATGCTGCAACATGCATGAACTAATGACATAAGTCAGGCCCCAAAGGACAAATACTGTACAATTCCATTCATACATAGGTGAGCTACCTAGACCAGCCAAAATTATAGAGACAGAGAATAGAATCATGGGTGCCGGAGGGGGAGAGAAGGGGGATTAGGGGTTAGTGTTTAATGGAAGCAGAGTTTCAGTTTGAGAAGATGAAAAGAGCTATGGAGACAGATGGTGGTGATGGCTGCACGACATAATGAATGTATTTATAACCCCTGAACTATATCCCTAAAATGGCAATTTTTGCATTATGCATATTTAAACCCCAATAGAAGCATATAGAAAAAAGACACAGGCTCGGCACCTGTGGCTCAGCAGGCTAAGGCGCCAGCCACGTACGCCTGAGCTGGCGGGTTCAAATCCAGCCCGGGTGCCAAACAACAATGACGGCTGCAACCAAAAAGTGGCCGGGCGCTGTGGCGGGCACCTGTAGTCCCAGCTACTTGGGAGGCGGAGGCAAGAGACTCGCTTGAACCCAGGAATTGGAGGTTGCTGTGAGCTGTGATGCCACAGCACTCTATCCAGGGTGACAGCTTGAGGCTCTGTCTCAAAAAAA